>NEWO01000003.1:967772-979600 GCA_003013225.1 Phalaenopsis aphrodite | reverse complement strand
GGTTTTGGAAGTGTCGGCACTTCAGGTTTGGGAAGTGTTGGTTCCTCGGGTTTTGGGATCGCCGGCTCATAAGGCTTCGGTGTTGGCTCCTCAGGTTTTGGTGGTAATTCAGGTATCGGTAATGTCGGTTTTGGAGGTGTTTTCGGTTCAGGAACTATAGGCTCTTCAGGCTTTTGTGGCAATTCAGGTTCTTTGACTTCCTGCGGGGACTCTGGCTGAAACGAAGTAGGATATTCCGGCAAAAAGCGCGCAGCTTTGATCACAGAGTTATTTGATGAGATAAGCACAACATAGAAGAAGAGAGTGAAAAAGGGAATATAGGAAGCCATGAAGAAAGTGAAAAGAAGACAATATGCCGCACCAAAGGAAGGAGAAAAGATAGATGCAATGAAGTTTTGGCAGTAAGGTGGAGATTACGGTTGTCAGCTATTTATAACATGCCATTCTATCCGATTGCTCTTGGGACATTAAAGGTGGTGTATGTTCCTTTCCAATGGCGTTGAGTTGGTGGCTTTTAATAATGTCTGGTTGTTAGTGTTTTGGTGAAAAACATGCATGGGAGAGAGACAGAGAGATAGAGAGAGAGAGAGAGAAGAGAGAGAGAGAGAGAGAGCAGGAGCTTGGGGAAGAAGTATTCGTATGAGATTTGGTAATTAGTTCAACTTCTCATGAATACAAAGGAAAAAAATGGCCGGGTAATCACACGCGGCTAGCAATTTGCGTGATGACTTTTGCTACTGTAACGGACGGTTAAACAACTACAATTGGAAAAATAGTGCAATGTAACGTACGGAAATTTCGAAGAGGTAAATCCGAAACGGGAAGCGATCATCGTGCGGCTATTATTGTGGCACGTATTATCAATTTGTTTGATGGTGATTGTGAAATAGTATAGTTATATATGCTAAAAAATAATATCAAAATTTTATAAATAAAATAAATGAAAAAGATTATTTGATGGTTTTTTTTTTCCTTTTGATTATTTTTTATTTATGTGATGAATTAATTAACACTATCTTATCATCATCTACAAAACTCTGACGTGTAAAATTAATAAAAAAAAAAAATTTAAAATAGCTATAGTACATAACAACGTGAGATTATGAGATTATTGATTTTTTTTTCTATCTACCAAATAATGCAAATTTTAGATGACCGGGGGGCCATATGTTATTTTACATGAATAAAGCCAGAAAATATATCACCTAGAGTTACGTGTGGAGCCCGATGAAATCACGTAGTGACAGAAAATAAAAATAAAATCTGTCCGGTAACACAAGAGAACATACTTCTAGTATTATTCAGATATTATTGTGTGTTATTCAGGTATTATTGTGTTATTCAAGTATTATTGATGTGTTATTCTGTTATTATAATATCGGGAATATTCTCAAAACACAATAACATCTGAATAACATATACAATAACACCTAAATAACATGGAATAACACATGGGGAATATTCTCTCGGTGTTACCGGTCTGGTTTTTCTTTCTGTCACCTCTACATGACCTGATTTTATTGGACTCTGCACGTAACTCTACGTGCAGAGCCCTGATGCAACATTTTTTCCACATGGCCAAACAGACTCTCTGGTTGCAACTTGTAATTGACACAAGGTTATATATGTTAAACTAATATTTGTAAGTTGTAACTAAAACTTCATTTATTCATATAAAAATTTGACCCGAATTGTATAGTTTTTTTGGATTTTATGATATAAATTTTGGAATTGAGATTCGGTGTGAATAAATTATAGTACTTTCTAGATGAGTTTAAAACGCGTAACCCCTGACGTACTCATCGTACGCTTTTAACAAAAATTTATGAGATTTATTTACATTATATATATATATATATATATATATATATATATATATATATAGGATTTTTCAAACGTTACACAAGCATTAATACATTTTATTTATTTTTATATTATTGCAATAACAATTTCATCCGAAAGCAAATCAAACAAATTTTTTTAAAAAATAATTTTCACTTATTTTCTCTTTACATAAATATCTAATTACTAAACTTTAAGACAAAAAATAGAAAATGAAATGAATTAATTTAGAACAAAATTTTGGACCTTTTTTCCTTTTCCTTTTCAGAAAAACCATGCATAAATATAATGGCAAACAAAGTCTAAAGAGCAATATTAAAACATTTAAGTTATAAGTAAGAAAAGAAATTACCCCCAACAAAGAAGAAGGCCCGAGCACTAAGGAAATAGCAAAATTTATATTGTTAAGCATTAAGAGGGCCAAGGTTGTACACCTCTAGACGTCTGAAATGATTGAGCATGCCTAATAAATAAGCAGCTAGTGCATAAAGGAGAGAACCTGAGAGCCAATTGCCACGACAAACGTTCATGGCATGACTAGCCTTAGCGACTCCACATGCGTTCGTGGCAGAGCCAAAATTTTTCAATGGAGGCACAAATTCATAATTTTAAATGTAGCTTAATTTTTTTTATCCATGCTTGAGACTTATGTTGTGATTTTACATTGTTTTAATTTTTAATATAAAATTAATAAAAAAGTATAATTATAAAAAAAATTAAAAATATTGCTTGAAATAGTTGTATAATTATTTTATTATATTGTTGTGTGTCAGAATATGAGCGATGATAGAGTGATAATTTAATATCTTAGCTTTAAACGAAGATCTAATACATAAACAAGTAAAAGATGTTGCTGAAAGAGACATCAGTATTTTAACACGGAAAGATCCTGAAAAGAGAAAAAATTACGGGGTCTAGCCCAGTTAAAATAATTAAATGTATGTTTATAAGTACATGTTTACTTTTCTCATGAATTTGAGAAAAATTGTTGTCATTAGATCCACCATTGTTTGACCGCTATTGCAACTTATGTTAGACTACCATCGTTGGGTTGATGCCATTGCCACATTTGAACCTCCATCAATAGTCGGGTCATCGCCATTTGATAATCACTACTATTGATACCAGACCAGTGTTGCCCGCTCGCCACCGTTGTCAGTGATGATGAATTCAAATCTCTATTAGATAGCCTTTATCATCAACCTTCCATCATAACATCCATGCAGTCATTACCATTTCCATGACATTTTTTATCACTCCTCTAGTAAAAATCAAGTAGATAACTAGCTTACTTGTAACAATATTTTATGTTGTTCAAGAGCAGAAAAACTCTTGTAACATACATCTCAATAGATAACTAATATCAGTTTTCCAAGTAACTGCCGAGGTTGAAGGAAGATCCCAGGTTTGTGCGGTCGAATAAACCCACAAATTGAGTCATTTTCTTACTCCAGGTTATTTCCAAGTTCCAGCTCTCATAGAATCCTTCAGCTGTCAGTTTTATTGCCTAATATGGTTTCTGGTTTCATGTCTGGCAAGCATCGTAAATTATGTATAACTAATTAACTTCATGGATTACTTGAACACTATTATGTCTTTCTGTAGGTGAACACTTTATGTTCTGATCAGAGAAACTTAAGATAGCCGCTACTTGTTAGAAGCCAGCTATGTTACGCACATGACCAAAAGAAAATTCAGGCCATGATAGCAATAACCAGAAGATTTATTTACAACATGGAGACATTTAGAAATAGAAAAAATGTTCAACAACATCTCATCCTTCAAAGCGGCTTACATTCAGCTGCAAGATGCTTATATCTCAATATAATCCTGAGCAGATCCAGGTTTTGTGCTATATATACATGCAAATCCTCTCCAAAAATAAACATTTTTTTAAAAAAATATGAATAAAATGCAATGAGTGCACCATCAAAATAATTTCAAGCTTCGGTATTTGATGGATGTATTAGTGTTTATGGTTCTCATCTTATCTTGTTATGCCATTTCATATTCTCAACAATGCTTATACATGTCAAAGTTGATTTGTTTTGAAAAAAATAATACAAAAAAAAGGAAAGAGTGCACTATATAAAAATATTTCTAAAAGAAAAAGAAAAAAAAAGAAAATTAATACTAAACAATTCTTAAATTACCCATTATACTAACAAGTTTTTACATTTTATAGACACTTAATCATGTTTTTTTAGTAAATGATATACAAACTTAATATTTGAAGGAGAGTATTAAAGATATGGGATTATGAAATTTTGTTTAATCAAATTATAATAATTAGAGACTAAGTTAATAGTGCATATAGGGTCAAATATGTTACTGAGTGGCTGAGTGACATTTGTACTGTCAAGAATAATAGGGCGGCGTACATGTAATTTTAAAAATAAGTTATATAGTATTAAATGCATAATTTTGGGTGATATATAATGCAATGCATAACCATTGAATCAATGGGAGATTTGTACTAAGATTAATTGAGGCAGAGTAAATAGTTTGAGTTCTTGTCTTAATTGCAATGACTGATTTTGTTGTTAGAGTTGAGGTTGTAAATGTGAATGAGCCTGAGTTTTATTTAGCTCTATTGGTTATCTATGGAGTCCAATTTGAACAAGCTAAGTTTGTTAATTAATTGGAAAAATCTTGTGGTTTTCAATTTATTTATATTGAGCAAAATATAACCATGAGTCAAATTCATGACCATAAAATATACTGAGCCTTATGGTTCAAAATCCTTTCATGCTGATTAAATTCTAAAGCATATGCTTTCCATGACTTAGATTAAATTCAGTGATTCTTGATATTAAGAAACACAATGAAATTTAACATGTTTATTATTTAATTAAAGAATTAAAAGGNTTTCATTCATGTACTTCTGGCAATATTCAAGTTTTTTAAATGCATAAAATAATAATAATAAAATAATATAAGATATTAAATAAAGCATTAATTAAACAATAATACCATCAATTAAAAAATATTTTTAGTTCATTGTGAGCTGTTTATTAAAGAATAAATAGATATGCATATGAACATAAATAAAGAAATGGCTCATTAAGTTGCCAATTATTATCTTATTAAAAAAATTAAAATTATACAATTATATATATCATTAAAAATAAATAAGTTTTATTTCAATGTAATCATGGAATACTTTTTTGCATACCTTTTAATTTATATATATTTATATATCCAATATTTAAAATTATTTTTTGAATTTATCTCTATTTTGAAATTTAAAAAATGAAATATATATTCAGAGAGAGAGAGAGAGAGAGCAAGAGGGAGAGAGAAAGAGGTTCACTTTATTCATGCATTGTGGGAACAGTTTTAACAACCATCCAAATAACTAAATCGATGTGTCTATCGAATACAAATTACATTATAATACAAATGAAATATAATGTATGAGTGTATCAGGTTCAAACGAATATGTCTATCGATCACATATGAGATGTTTCTGTTGAGGAAACAGGTCGGTCAATTTCGGTGAGAGGCTCGTCAATCGACAGGTCAATTGACAAGGTCCGTAGAAGGATTGAGTGGTATGTATGTAATATTAAAATTTTAGATGTTAGATACGAAAATAAGAAGAATTGGGTGGTATTTATGTAAATCACCCTTTCATTTATAGCCCCAGGTTATTCTGAAATACGGGACGTATCAGAACCCTATTCGAAGTCGCGGAAACCCTAGAGAGATCGGCGAAGGATTCTAACTGCGGCAATGAGGGCGAAGGTAATTATTTTTTGGTTAGATGAATCAATTCTAGTTCTCAGCTTCTGCAAATATCGATGGTTATGCCAATCCTCTCTTCCTAATTTAATTTTCATGTCCGTTAGATCGAGTTCTGATAAGCGTTTCTAGGTCTTCCCGCTTTAATAAGTATTTCTGAATGGTTATATGATTTTCTCATATTTTTTCATTTAGAAAAGAAAACACATTGACACATACGTCCTGTTGTCTGGGATTTATGTTCGGATTTAATGTGCATCTTGAACTTGTTATTGTTGTTCATTCTGTATCTTATATGTGGTGTATGAATCCTGTCAATAATCCCTACTAAATTGGCTGCTATCATTTACAATTTACCTGCGAACATGTTTAGGTCTTTATGATGGAGGTGCGTCAAGTTATTTTTTCAAGTTCTGCAATTTTTGTGTTGGGGAATTGCATACATGCACCTATGTCTTTTTTTATGCTACCAAACTCATGTACTTACCCATTCCACGTTAAAACCGTTAGAAGTTTGAGAAAAATGGAAAATGTTGGTTGAATTTGGCTGTGAATTTTGATATTTGGGTGAAAGATTGAAAAATGGAGGTAGGAAGATATTAGTTTTTAAAATAAATTGTTTTTGAGTGTTATGTGTCTAAGTGCACCTTATATTTATGCTAGATTTGTTGATTTTCTTTTTTTTTTATTTTTTAACCCATGAATGGACAAAAAGCGACTACTATTATCCTCGTTAATATAAATACCAAGTGTTTAATCCTTTCACTTAAATAATGTTAGTTTTTTTTTCTAGATTTTGAAGGTGATTCCTACAAAATTTTTTACGACGTGATAAAGAATTTTAATTAGAGGTGCGTGTCTTTAGAATATAACTAGAAGAAAGTACATTTTACCATTATAAGATGATAAATATTGAAAGATGACAATTTGTGAACCATTCAAACTAGCCTTTTAACATAGGAAATTTAGAATCCTATAGTTGAGCCAAGATTGCTATGGGATAAGAGAAATAGTTTTGTTAAGAATTTTAGTTTGAAATTTTTAGATTAGTTTATAAATGATGATATGTAAGTAAAGAAACTTGATGGTAAATCAAGGAGATGAAAAGGTTATTGGGGAAAAAATCTATATTTATTGATTGGAGAATACTATTTAGCTATATAGTGATTATAAGAAAGATAAAAATCTTGCCAAGTAGATTGTGAGCAAAGCTAAGGTTACAACTTTTGGTATTTTATGCAGTAATATATTTATTAATGAAGGTGAAAATAAGCTATTTAACTAAGAAAGGATGTAATATATATAATTAAAAATTAAGATAATGTGACCAAGGAAGTTGAAAATGTAGTTGTGTGGAATTTGTAATTGAGAGTTTTAGGGAAGTACTTTATCAATTGGCATGAGGAAGAAAATATTGATGTATATTATAGATTGTTCTAAAAAAAAGTGGAACACCTAAAAGATGTATTTTGATAAGAGTTTGGATCCATATGAGATGTTGATTAATATTTGAAGAGTTATATGTGATATTAGAGTAGTCTAATTAACATAAATTCTCTGTTAAAATTGTGCAATTTGAGGCGCACTTTGAGGCACTCCTTAGCGCCATTTCAAAGAAAACACATTAAAAAAGATAAAGCTAAGGCATGCATCTGACATTGTTCAAGACTCGTTTTGCCACAATTTGGTTGAGGCATGTGCCTCTCACGCTTAAGTTTTTTTTTTCACTTGTATTAATTTGTTTGAATACGAACCAAAGCCGCAACTCTCATGCAAAAGAGTTCTCTCCCTTTCCCTAGTTAGTTTCACCGTCTGCTGCTTTTATCTCCATACTATCGCAGTCGCCTACTACTTTTATCTCCGCACTGTTGCCGCCACCATGTCTTGCTTCCCGCACAACCTCTTTGTTGCTTTCACTACAACAATCAGCTATTTCTTCTATTGCAGCCTTTGTCGCCCATTGCTCTCGCTTCAACGGTCTCTCGTTTTTATTGCCGCCATATGTTAATGTGTTTCTTGAACAATAGGAGTGAGAGAAGTTATTATGCTAAATTTGCCTTATGTCTTACTTTGATGTTTTATGTTACTTTCATTTCATGTTTTATGATAGTTTGATGACTTGGTCAATTGATATTTACATTATATTTTTGTATTGTTTGTGGCTTATGCAATTTGTTATTTTTTATAGATGTAATTTTAACTTTTTATCATATTAGGACATATATATATATATATATATATATATATATATATATATATATATATATATATATATATATATATATATATATATATATATATGATTATTTTTATCCATTTATTTTCACTTATGCAATTTTGAAACTGTGAGCCTTATGGCTCAAAATGCCTCAAGACTTGTCTCACCTCACAAACGAGTAACTACTCCATACGACAATTATGTATTTTTAAACATTGTATAAATTTTAAGTTGACTTGCAAAAGCTAAAAGAATGTTAAATAATTAGAGAAATAGCATTTAATATTTTTCAATAATAAATATTCAGGGTTTTAATTATGGTATGGTGAGTCATGCAATGAAGCTGTGGAACGTAGTACTTAAGACAACCATAGAAAAATTATCTTGGTATTATAAATCAATTTAATTATTTGTCAAGTAGATGTATTATGAATTTGACAACTGTGCTGAGGGAATTTGTGCTGAGGGAATTATTGAAGTATAAAAGGAGCAAAGAAAGATCTTTATATGATTAATTTAGTGTGAAACATGCAAAAATGATGTGTTAAATATATGTTGAAGTTATCAATATGTGCATGCAACATTAACTGATATTGGGTGACCATAGAGTGTTAATCACATTTAATTTATAAGGATTTGTATTATTATTGTTAGTAATGGAGATGCTTAAAATGGTAGTTTAAAATGCGATGCCTTTGCGAATGTCTTTTAACGATGACATGGTTTTCATGATGAAAGCATTATTGAAAGTAGTAAAAAAGCTAAAATGATGGAGATAATGTGTAAAAGTTAAAGAGTTTAGGATTGCTAGGACTAAGAGCACATGCAGGCTATGATGTTTTAGTGCGTGATATTATTATTTATTAGCCAATATTAGTAGATCATATAGTTACACATGTTTGATTGGTTATTTATCTTGAATTTATCTCATCGAAGATTTGCAAAACTTATACAGCTAGGGTAAAATAGAGAATATCTCGGAGAAGAATATCTTGGAGATTTGAATGGATAAATTTTAGAAAATTAAAATTATGCCTATCTTGTTGTATGGATTTAAGTGTTAAACAATAAAAAAAAAATCATTGATAAATAACTATGACATTGTTGAATTGAGAATATTAATATGAATGCCTAGGAAAATTAGAAAAATGGAAAGGAAACTGAAGATGAGATAGGTATCTAAGAAAAACAAATTGTAGCGCTATATTTGAGCCATATTTAATGTGAGATAATATGGCTATTTACATTATAAGCACCATCATAAAATTTTTATTATAGTTTATAAATATATGTTATAATAAAAAAATTGAATTGATTATAGAGTTAAAAGGGTGTGAAATATTATTGAGAAAAAATTGCTTTTCAAGAGTGAAAATATTATGTCTCTAGATTCTTGTAGTATCATTATCTCCTTCAATAAGGCCCTTAATCTAGAGATTAGGATTAATTAAGCTATAAAATACGAAAAAAAATATTACTGGAAGCTTTATATAAAATAATCATTTATTATGATTATTGTACATGTGATTAATTTTCCTACTGAAAGCTTAATGTCATCTCCTTTAATATTTCTTCAAGCGTGTATTAGATTAAAAGATGATTTGTAATTACAATATATATTAACATATGAAGTTCTTAAGAAATTTACATCTACAATAAATCATTTTCATGAATTTGAACTTAAATTAACCAAGATTTTAAATTCAATGTGAAATCATTTATGCATCGGAACATCTAATGACAACTATTGTAGTTAATGAATTAATCTACTAATTTGATAATGAAAGTTTTTTTTTATAATTTTATTTTTTAGTTCTTAGTTTTTCAATATATCCATTTATTAAACTAATCATGTGGAGAAAGCTAAGTTGCATCAATGTTTTAGGCAATTTGTTATTTGAAAAATGCCCAAATTATGAAATTCAAAATTCCTTCTTTTTGGGAAATTCTTAAAGTTCCTAATTTATCAGCATTTATCCTTAAGCATTTAACTTAAATTTCTTTTTGCAGTATTATATCATTTTTTATGGCTTGTTTGCTTTCAATTTTTTATTAGTGCATTTTCAACTTTTTAAAGTTATAGGTTTTTATCAATCTCTTAGGGTCAATAAGTGTTTTATTATTTTATTTTTTTTATTATTGTCTTACATCATCCTAATAGTTCTTATGACAATTTTAAGTTAACTTTTGATTTGAATGGGAAGGGAGACAAGGTATTGGTAAATAAAAATCTGGAGAGGTTTCTTACAACAGACCATTAGAACTCGATTGCATGAAAGCATAACATTTAAGTTAATGTAGTGCATTGATACAAATACCTGTAGATTATAAATTTAAGGAAGTTCTTGCTTTAGATCAACCGTCAATGTATTTGGTTTGATTTTATTTCATTAATTAACTACAAATGCTTTGGATTCTTTCCTCTTCCATCTTGTGAATTAGTTTCCAATACTAGACTATATTTTATTTTATTTTTTATATTTGAGGATTAAATTGTTTCTACAATAGATATTGTGATTTTTGTTAGTGTTTGATCCGAAAAAATCTAGTGCCACTGATCTTGTGGGAAGTATTGTGATCTTTAGGGAAGTATTGTGATCCAAAAAAAATATTTATCATATTTTTTATTTATATCAAAAGATGGCCACTTGTTTTATTTTGACTTTGGAATTTTGAATTCCCAAATTTGATTTGTGTGGTTTTATACATTGCATCATTTATGCACGTTAGGAAACCTCAGGCCCAAGACAATCTACATTTGATGGGATCCTTAAAATTGGGGTGTCAACTATTGAATTAATTGATAGAATTTGAGCCACCCCTGATTTGACCTTGAGCTTAATTAATTGATAGAATTTGAGTTGAAGCTCGATTCTACTTTTTTTTATTAGCCTCGCAAGTTGGGTTATTTATTTTGGAGAAGAAATAATAATTCTGCTTCAAGCACTTGTCACAATAAAATGATAAAAATGGAAAATTAGAGGATAAAAAATGAAAAATCAATTGATAAAGGAGGTAAAAAATATATATATATATATATTTTTTTGAGAATTTTATGTTTACACTCTTAAACTCAAAAACATGTTAAGTAAATTTTATTTTCTTTTTTAAAATGAACCTACTTAGAAGCTCATTTTTAGCTTGTTACCTCAAGTGGAGCTCGAGCCGCCTCAACTAAGTACGGCCCAGTTAGTCTAAATTTGATTACAACTGACCATGAAGGGGTTTTTTTAAGACATAAAGCCATAAAAATGCTAAAATACTCTCGATAATTGAAGCACACGATAAATAAAAGAATATTTACGAAGATTCTATTTTTTTTAAATGACTCAAAAGTTCTAATTAAATCTTCTTCAGTTCATTGCTTAATCATCATGAAAGTCATATCGATTAGTAGGAGCTAAGTAATAGTCAAGTGATGCGACCAAAATGTTAGGAAGTATCGCAATAAACGTAAGTATACGTGTCGGTCAAATGGTATACAAAACTGAAAATCTCTGCATCAATCTCACGAGGAACGATTAAACTCCCAAATATGGAAAAGTTCTAGTTTACCAGTTTTGACTATAGCCTTAAGGTTTGAAATTTGGCGAGTTTAAAATTTTGAATATTAATTTTTACAAAAAGTAAAACCTATATTTAGTTTTGTGTTTGAACAAGTGATATAAAACATCCCTTGAATTGTTCATATCCAAACCAGATCTTTCTCAATGACTAATGATGTTGACAATCATGAATAACAATTTTCCTTAGCCGCTCAAAGTTGGTATAAGAAAATTGGGGGTTTTATATTACTGTCAGTCCCCTAATGATGCAAAAATTTTAGTGTTCGTAAATTTTTCTACACGATAGCACCATCCTAAGAGCAATATTCGTTTTCACTTAGAGTTGTGTAGGTTAATCTAATTGTTCCACTTGCTTACTCGCTAGTTCACAATTTATTTTAACAACTTAAGTGATCAGTTTATGAGTAAATTACAAGCAAAAAGTTAAACTATTAACTTATAAATAAATTACATGCAAA
>NEWO01000003.1:924768-960938 GCA_003013225.1 Phalaenopsis aphrodite | reverse complement strand
TTTTTTTTGATGAGCAACTCATTATTGTTTCTGATTTAAGTACTTCGTGGCTTGATGAAGGGAATTTTTATGCTTTTGATGAGGATATTAATGAATTTTTTTTCTGCTGACAACTCGTTATTGTTTCTGATTTGAGTACTTCGTGGTATGCAAATATAGTGATTTCTAACCATTCAGTGATTCGATATTTGATTTATAACAAGGACGCAAAACCACAATTAATCAGGTGGGTTCTATTGTTGTAGAAATTTCATATTGAAGTGGTGGATATAAAATGTTCCGAAAATCAAATATTTGATCACTTATCTAGGGGGGATTTTTATGTTTTTGACGAGGATCTTGATGAAAATTTTTCTAATGAGCAACTCACCTGATTTGAGTACTCTGTGGTATGCAAACGTAATGAACTTTATTGTTAGTGTTATTACCCTATGATCCATGTTGTATCACCAGAGAAAAAAAAACATATTTATGATGTCAGCTATTATTTTTGTGATGACCCTTACTTTTATAGCAAATGTAAAGATCATGTGATTAGAAGATGCCTACCTTTAGAAGAGACTTGAAGATGTTAGTAGAAAATGTCATGATTATGAAATTGGAGGGCATTTTGGAGTTTATAAAATTGCTTCTAAGATATTACAATCAGGATTTTATTGGTTTACTTTGTTTTGGGATGTAATTGATTATATTAAAACATGTGATAGATGTTAAAGAGTAGATAATATTTCTAAGAGAGATGAAATGCAATTAAACTTTACTTTAGAAGTTGAAATTTTTTATGTTTGGGATTTAGATTTCATCGGGCCCTTTACACCTTCACTATTAAACTTTTTCATTCAAGTAGCTGTGGATTATGTCTCAAAGTGGATGGAGGTAGTAGCTCTACTCAATTGTGATGCCCAGAGCGTATCCAAGTTTTGAGGAAAAATATATTTTCTAGATATAGAAGCTTAGGGTAATAATAAGTGATGTGGGGAGCCACTTTAAAAATAGAAAGATCGTGACATTGTTTTTAAAGAATGGAATTAATCTTAAAGTATCCACAACGTATCACCCTCAAACAAATGAATTGGCGGAAGTATTTAATAGGAAAATAAAGAAAATCCTAGAAAAGACGGTTCACCTTAATTGGAAAGTTGGGCTTTAAAACTTTATGATGTTTTATGGGCCTATAGGACTGCTTATAAAACACTCATAGAATTGTTCCTATATAGGCTTATATTTGTTAAAACTTGTTATTTGCCCGTTGAATTGAAACACAAGGCCTTTTGAGTTTAATTATAATATAAAGGATGTTGTTGAGAAACAATTAATTAGCTAAATGAACTTGATGAGATTAGGGAGGAGTTTTATGAAAATGCCAAGATATACAAGATTGAAAATATTTCCAGGAAAACTTAAATCCAGTTGGTCAGAACTATTTGTTGTAGTGAAAGTTTACCCTTTTGGTGCTATAGATATTGTTGATCAAAAGAGTGTAAGAGTTTTTAAAGTTAATGGGCAAAATCTTAAATTGTACTTTTAGGGGGAGATAAACCTGGATTTAGGGAGGTAATGACATTGGGTCAACCTAATTAGAATATCTAATAGTGTCTGGCTAAGGACAACAAACTAAGCGCTTCTTGGGAAACAACTCAAGTTTATGCTTGTGATTGTTGTTTTATGTTTTCATTTTCTTGTATTTGTTTTGTTGTGTTTTTAGTATTGATTGCTTATTTTTCATTTGTTAGTGTTGTTTGAGATGATTTGTTGTGAAATTGTTGTGTAGTTAGAAATATTTTGTGAAATGAGATGAATTTGACTGAAGTTAGTCTGACGCCTAGGCGCCGCCCTTTGAGCGCCTAAGCGTCGATCGCTTGGTTTTGGGTGCCCAGGTGCCACTATCGTTGTGATAGGGCGTCACATTTGAGTCCTGTGCTTGGGTGGACGCCTAGGCCCGACCCTTTGGGTGTCTAGGCGCGCCGCTTTGTAATGCAGCGTTTTAGTGTTGTTATCGTGGCGTTGGGGTGCCTCACTATTCCCATTTCAGATCTGTTTGGGCGCTTAGACGCCAACATCCCATTGCTTAGGCGCTCATATCTGTTTAAAAGCGAAAATTGTCATTTTTTAGCTCATTTAATCTCTTTTTTTTTTTTGCTTGTATGCTTCTCCTTCCTTTTATGAGCATTGTAGGGCATCTGCTTTCTTTTAATATTCTCTTGATCCAGAGATTTCAATGGGTAGATCTTTCATTTCTAAGGTAAATATTGCTCTCCATTTCTCTTTCCTTCAATTTTATTTGGTGATTTTTAAGTCTTTATCTTGAGATCTTGATTTGACTGTGATTTACTCATTCAAAACGTAAAAACCTGTATTTTGACCTTCGCATCTCTTGCTAGACACGTCAATTATTTGATAATTTCCTTCATTGGTCCTTGGCACCCAAGACTAAAGGTGAAATATCCAAATCATACTTCGATATCAACATTAGCTCAAAAGCAGAATAACAATATAACAAATTCTTGGTATCGAAGAAATTCATTTATGAGAGAGTATTTTCGTCTCCAAGAGGAGAGGTAGAAACTATGATAGGTACGAGAGATTGGGAGGAATTTTGCTTCAATACTAGTGTTGCAGTGATTCCTATTGTGCGGGAATTCTATGCGAATCTTTCTAAAGCTACCAATGATTTCGTCTATGTTAGAGGGAAGCAGGTGGATTTCTCTTCGAAGATCAATGCTTTGTATTCTTTGCGAGATTTTCCTGATAGTTTCTACTCCAATTTTACTCTGTCTATTCTGATTTAGTGGAAATTTTAAACTTTTTAACTGATGGTAGGTGTGTGTGTGGATGGTGAAGAATGATATCAAAATTAATTTACCTTCCTATGCTTTAAATGCGGAAAGCTTGACATTATTTCATTTCTGCCAAGCTTCTTCCCTTGACAAATTTGAGTGAAGTTACTAGGGAGAGGGCAACATTAAATTTTTTTTTTTTTTCAAAAGATAAAATCCATCGATATAGGATCCCTAATCCATCATTCTATTCTAAATATGACAAAAAAAGAGATCTACTATCGGTCTTGGCCACCTCTCTACTGTTTCCACTTTGTGTCAAAACTCTAGCGTTGCCTTTGAGAGTTTGGAGGAGCAACTCCACCCCTTAAAGCCCATTTCTAAAACAAATATTGGAATTTTTAGGCGACATGCAGTATTTGGGCAAGGTGAAAGCTCCTCCCGATCTTCCTCTTCTACTTTGTGACCCCGACTCTCTACTTCTATGACTTCTATATTTGAACGATTGGAGAGGCTAGAGGATGATACCTCCATTTTAAAGGCAGAGATATATGACTAGTCGGACCGGGTAGTGCATATGGATTGGCAGAACAAGAGCCAATTTGATCAGATTGCCAGTTTTCAGGCTGCCTGGTTTGAGATGTACAAGAGAAACTAATGGTTAAGAGATGAGAATCTGATTTTTTTCTTGCTTACTTTCCATATTTGCCTTATGAGAGCACCCGTCGGCCTATGGAAGAGGATTAAGGTGATGATGGAGAAGAAGGAGATGATGGAGAGGGAGACGAGTTACATGGTTGCTCTCTTAGGGATCTTTAGTTGATTTGAGAAGCTTTGGGTGTTGTTGATTCTTGTGTTTTGCTGGACTGTTACTATTTTTCCTGTCGCTTGTGCTATCTTAGTTTTTTATTGAAGTTCATTTATATTCTTGTTGCAATATGTATTGTTGTAATATGTCTTGCTGGTGTTGTGAACATTTATTTCTGTATCTTTGATGTTAGATGTTAATTATTGAAATTTATTTGAATTATGTTATAAACTTTCTGAGGTTGTGTTGATGCAATTTTATATGTTATTGTTGTTGTTTTTATTTATATTCATAACTTGTGAAGAGTTAATTTGTTGATGTATCACAGTTATTTTTGTTACTCGTTGCTATTGTTATATGTTTTTCATTATGTTTTATTTTTGATGTAGCTTGTGATTAAGTTTTGTGGTGATATTGATAGTGCTTGTTCATATGTAAACAAAACATTATAATTTGATACTTGCTAACACATTTAGAGTTAAATGAATTTGGGGCCACAATAGTCTTAGTAGAAGAAGGAACATAGTTATATGACAATTAAAATCTTATTGAATTAAACTAAATTTGAAACAAAATGTTCTTTGAAAGCTCATCAAATGATTATTTTATCATATTATTTAATTTTCAAGAAGATTTGATTAATAGGTAAGTTAATTGCAGATAGATACAATCTTTTGAAAATTTAGTCTCCATTTTATTTGAGTTTGATGTTAATAATTTATAGATTGTAAAACTTGAATTAAAAAGAGGATGTTGGAATATTTTACTTTAAGGGGGTTGCAGTAAAATTCAAAATCATGAAAAGTCTAACTTAGATATAGTAATTCTTTAGGATGTGAATAAAAAAATTGATTAACTTTATAGAAATGTGATTGATAATATTTATTCTATAAAAAGAAAGAAAAAAAAAATCGAGAAGAAGCTTGAAGTGAAGTCTTAACAAAAATTTGTTTCATTACTACTCTTTTAAATTGAATACTCTTTAACATTTTTCTTATTTAATTTTGTTCATATGCTTAAAAATTTTTAACAAATTATCTTATCGAGGACTGAAATTTCTTGAATTTTACATCTAGGCTGTATTAGCTTAGCAAGTTATTAAATCCATTGGAGTGAATATGTTTGAATAATAGTTGCAGAAGTTCAAAGTTTTATGAAGTACATGTGTCAAAATAATTCAATAGAAGGTTTTTGTTAAAAAACTTGTCTTTTTGGAAATTTGATTATAATTGGGCATTGATTCAATTTCATTTCTCTCAATTCCAACAAGATCTATTAAGTATGTTTTATTGTTACTTGGGGATAAGTAACTCTTAAGTTTGTGGGATTTTGATGTGTTGTTAATTTTGCATTCGATGTTATATGTATTTTCGAATTTTATATGATGATACTGCACTTATGGTACTTCGGGGAAGATTTTTGTTGTTTTTTTGGGTGTTAGCAGGAAAGGAGAACATCATGAATCAAATTCGAACATAATGGAGATTGGAGTAAATATGTACTATTAGACGCTTAGGTGCCTGGACACTGGCGCTTAGGCGCCAGAAACCTCTAAATTTGAGCAACAAACCCGAGAGTATGACAATTAGGTGTCAGGCATTGGGTGCCAATGCGTTGTTATGGGCGCTTAGGCGTCGCGATATTGGGTGCTTAGGTGCTAGCTAGGCACCCAAAACTGAAATTGGCAGTGGAGCAGTTCAGTCTTTGAGATGAAGGGGAGGAAACATAACAGTTGGGGAGATTAGTTTCGAGGGGCCTTTTCATTTGTTCTCTTTTGTCATTACAAGGAGAGAAGTTATGTAGAAGAAGGCCACACATCTAGCAAAGAGGTTAAGAGTTTGAAAGCAAGATCAAAAAGTGTTTGTGTAATTGTGGGATTGTGAGTGTACTTGTAATTCATCTGCATTTGTTGGATTTAAGGGAGATAAGTATTCTGAGTTTATGTTTGTTCTTCTTTAAGAGACAATTGTGAGACTCGTGTATATAAATTCTACTCCTAATAAAATGTTGAGTAGGTTTTATTTTCCCTTGTTGTGGAAGTGTAGGGATAAGGGCTAAGCATTATGATGTGAATTTTATGTGAAATTTATAAATGGTGTTGGAACAACTTAGAAACTCATAGCTTTTAACCTTACCAACTAATTTGTTAAAATTAATTATGATTATAAAGATTCAAGAGGAATTTATAAAGAACGATTAAGTTATCCACACGAACTCATTGGAATAGAAATATCTCCTTTGAATTCATGCAAATTGATTAGATCGTCAGATTGTCTTGGACTTTTCATTTGATTTAGGGAACTAAATGAATGAATTGTCAATCTTTTTTAGACTACCGAAAGGAGATAAGAAAGATTTTTCTCTTGTTTGACACCTACAATGAATCATTTGCTAAGTTGAATCCCTATATAATCGCTTCAAAGGAGAATTCTCGGGAAATATCTAATCACCATTATTCTCTTTTAATTGTTTTAAAACTTAGGTTTTGCTCACTTTTAAAAAAATTAGAGTAGGAACTTCCATCTAACTTCAAAACTTCAGCCTTTCAGGCTAGGACTAACAATTGTAGGCTAAAACTTTTTCTAATTGAGTTTATCTCGTTCCATGTGGGATCGACAACCGGACTTAAACTTTGATACTACTGATACGCCGCGTATATTTTTGTGAGCCGTCTGTGCTTCGCAGCACTTGGTGCGTGTCAACATTCTGATTATTTTGATTCACTTGTATATTATTAGGTAATGTCGCTTGGGGTCTCTGGTTCAATGAGTTAGTTATTTCCTCAAGTTGTATTTTGATGTTTCTATTAACTGCATCATGATTTTGTATTTGATTCTCCATGGTTCATACTACTTCTTTCATGGATAGCTTCTTTTCCTTGAAATTTGGACTTGAAATGAATTCAGGAGGGTAGCTCGGTCTAGGATGGCCACTGCCTTGTTATTCCAGTTTCCTACAGGATTATTATCGTTTTAATTAAAGTTTGGATGATTTTCCCAACCTAGATTGTAGGTGTTAGAATATGGGTTGTTGAACTTTTCTGTATGGTGTTCAAGATTTTCCAAGAATTGGTGCAAACATATTTTATTGCTCCGTAGACTATTTCATTACAAGGTAGTGATCCTTGTAATGTATTAAGGCCTATGTTATTTAATTTCCTAGAAATAACAGTCACTTATAACATTAGAATTGCTACCACATTTATGTCATACACACTAGCTACATTTATGGGATTGATTCAATCTGAAATTCATTAAAAACTATTTGTAGTCATCTCCTCGATCAGTGAATGAGCCTTCTCAAATGACTTTGACAAAAAATGACCTTCCCACATGCAACATCTATTATTGATCTCAATGAAACCGCCGGCTCATTATAAAAAGTCTAAATTATAAGTTAATATGGTAATGCGTGGTGGGCATATTTTTTAAGAAACTCCTTAAATCTCTCTCCATCTTCATAAAATTGATTTTTCATCTAATCGGGTAAAGAGGTGATATCATTTTTAAGTTTTGCAGTTTTGGATGGAGAGATGTATTTGAGCAATAATTTTTGGGCTAAATTATTCAATGTGGCAATTGATCTTGACACTATGGAGTTGAGCCATATTTTGGGTTTATCCTTAAGTGAGAAAGAGAAAAACCTTAGCCTAATGACGTCATTGAAAACACAATTATACTTAAATGTGACACAAATTTATAAGAAACTAAGTGGAGGTTGGGGTTTTCTGTGGGCGAGCCCTCAAATTGAATGTTTTGCACCTTTTGGATGATAGCTAGTTTCGGTTCAAATGAGGCAGCTTCTACGGTAGGGTTGTTAATACTCAAATAGATTTCTTCTACCAAAGGATTATTATACTCCTTCAGAGGTATGATGTGCTCTTTTTGGGGTGGCTTTGTCATTTTTCCTAAATTCTTTTTCAATTTAATTTTTTTTTTTTTTTTTTTACGGATATCTCTAATTCAAGGCCACAAAACACAAGTTCAACTAGTCATGTCCTATAGATACAAGCCTCAAACTAGCAAGAGACCCTAAACTAACAAAAAACAACAAAGCACAAATATAATTCACGGAAAATAAAGTAAAACAGAAGTATATGCGAAAAGTAAAGACAAGAATAACAAAGAGTATTTTTTTTATTTTCTAACATAGAAAATTAGCAAACAAGTTGCAAGAAAAAGTACGACAATAATTTTCAAGTCCAAACTCTAACGGCTCAACTAAAATCCTAAAATTATAAATTCAACATCGTTCCTTAGCAACGATGTCAAAATTTTGATATAACCGAAATGCTATGAAATTCTGGTGATACACATAAGTATGTGTCTACCAAATAATATACAAAACTGAGTTCGCGTATAAATTCAACAATGAAAAATTTAACTCTCAAAATATAGAAAAATTATAGTCTATCGATATTGAGTGTAGTCTGAAGATTCAAAATTTTATGATTTTAAACTTTTTTAATCTTAAATTTACAAAAAAAGTAAAGGGATGATTATATACAGACCATTCAAAACGTTAATTTTTACGAATTAGCCACCCCCATTGATTTTTTTGAACTATGAAACCAACATATTTATGTGTGGTACGATAACTATCAAGAATTTGATAAAAATAAAAAATATGGATTGGTGTTTTACATTGAATTTTGATATTTGAGTGAGAATTTGAAAAATGGATGAAAGAGGGCGGTTGATTTGTAAATAGCAAGTTTCATTTGGTCTGTATTTAATTGCCTCAAAAGTAAAACACATGTCGAATTTTTAATTTGAATAAGTGATAGAAAATATCTCATGACTTAATCTCATACAAACCAGATCTATCTTAGTGACTACAATGAAGTTGACAATCAGGGATAGTTTTATTAAGCCCCTCTTGATGGTCATAAGAAAATTGGAGTTTTATATTACAGTTAATCTCCTAACTATGTAAAAACCTCAGTGTTTGCAAATTTCTCTACACGATCGGACCATTCTAACAAGAATATTCCTATTTGTAGATTAATCTAATTGTTTTACTAGTCTACTCTCTTAGTACTAGATCACAATCCATTTTAACATCTTAAGTGATCAGTTTATGAGTAATTACAACCATAATGTTAAACTATTAACTTATAAATAAATTATATGCAATCACCAATTGCATAAAATCCAATTCAAGGCAGAGAGAAGTTTAAGTCATACTCATTTCGGTTAAACACAACATAACTTTAATTGCCAAATCAAAGTTTGAATAAAGTTAGAACAATCTCACCAATGTTATCCACTGATTCACATGAACTTACAATGAAATTCGTGAGTTTCACATGGTTGTGTACAAAAATGGATACACACTCTCATTTACATTTGTTCCCACTTAGGAGAATCCTCTCTTCTCTCGGATTGGTTCGTATTAGACATTTTTTATCTCCTTTGGAGTGAAACAACATGGATTAAGGCGTTTGAACATAAATCCTACTCTTACAAGCGACTAGGCGCCCAAAACCGTTGTCCTGGCCCTCTGGATCCGGGTGTCTCGTCCTCTGGTTCCGGAAACCTACTCCTGGAACTTACTACCGGGGCGCCCAAAACTGATGTCTGGGTGCCGGTTCAGCCCA
Source organism: Phalaenopsis aphrodite (assembly GCA_003013225.1). Classification (NCBI taxonomy): domain Eukaryota; kingdom Viridiplantae; phylum Streptophyta; class Magnoliopsida; order Asparagales; family Orchidaceae; genus Phalaenopsis; species Phalaenopsis aphrodite. Next base: position 951,754 of record NEWO01000003.1, on the reverse strand, counting down.
TTTTGAGTTTTTTTGCTCTCCAAGACGCCTAATCACATGTACACTGCATATACAACCACAGACACCATAAAAAAATAAAAAATGATACAACAAATAATATAAAGATATTTTGCATTTTTTGTTAAATATCATCAAGTTGCAGAATTTCTTAAAAATTCTTGAAAGGCCGCATCAAAAGGATCTCCTGGACGGTAATGGCCATTTTATTCGGTCAAAAAAATTGTTAAGCATTTTTTAGTAGAACATATCTTACGCCTTTCGTTTCCAAGAGTGAAAGGGGTGGGATAGTGTAAACAATGACGCATAAAACTTCTGCCTTAGATGAGGGAAATTAAACTCAATTTGTTCTATATGCTTTAAATATTACAAAAGCTTTATGGATTTACACAAAATGTTATTTAAATCCTTTTATTAAAATTTCCGAACACTTTATTGACATTCATCACAACTACATATTTCAACCTGTCTTCATTTGAAAAACAACATTATTCCGTGCAAATGCTCAATGAACCATGCAACATGAGCAATATAATTCTTTTTTGGGAAATATGCTAACAAAAATAAGCTATGTAGAGGCTTAATGATGAAAAGGATGGGAATATATTTTGTGTTCTTGTTGGTATATCTACTTGTTATTTTAGGTATTTGTTTACAGTATTGGATTCTTCATGGTAAAAACATTGGTTGTTAGATATGTAAATACATAAGAGTTGTGTGGTCTTGATTTCTATGCCATCTTTTTCCTAATCAAGGGCTTCTTGCAGTGGAAGAAGAAGCGCATGAGGCGGCTGAAGAGAAAACGTCGAAAGATGCGGCAGAGATCCAAGTAGGATTTTATATGATATTCCCGTTAAATGTGGATGATATTAATAATCTCGCAACTCTTTTTGTTGGATCTGTTTCTTTTCTTAACCACTTAGCTTGATGTTTTGAGATCTATGTTATTGTGTGTTTTTTTTTATTTGTTTTGTTAACTTCATTAGCTTGTTGATTTGGCTTCTGAGACACTTGCTATGTGCCATTTACTCGGTTGTTGATGGAAAAATTAGTAACAAGTGAAACAAATGGAGAAGAAATCTAATTATAATATCCATAATTATTCTATAAATTAATCGATTTTTTGGGTGTATTGCGCACAAAATTTTGATTGAATGTAGTTTGTACTATGTAGGGTAAACATTGACTTGTTCGACTTCAAGAAAAAAAAAACCTTAGATTGTATGGAGAAACTTCTCATATGTAATGAAGTCTTTCATGATCGTGTTGTATTGATCTATATTTTCTATTTTCTTTCAATGTTTATTCAATCAAAATTCAGGTTTATGTGAAAAATCTGTAATTGTTTAATATGAACAAATTTTACAGGGAGAGGGTATTTGAGCTCTCCTAAAGCAATGTTGGAATCACTTGTATATATATATATGTGCACACACACACACACACTAATTTAGAGTATTTGTGTGATTTTTTTTTGTTTTAAAAAATAATTACTTACCATTTAAAAGAATGAATACATTTTAATAGAGCAGAATTTAATTATTTTTTTTTCTTCAAGTTGTCTGCTAAATGAGAGGGAATCTTGAAGTGAAAAGACAATCGAAACAAACCAAAAAAAAGGAGGCCAGAAACAAAATCATAGATCTGCCAATTTTTAGATAATAGTGTGATTGAGATGATACTAACATTCAAACAATAATCAAAATCTAAACCCTAAATATTTAAAACGTAACATTAATTAATTCACAAAAGCCCTTACAGACACAGTTAACCGCAAAGCAAATCAACATGAAGACGACAGAAGCACGCAAAGTGATGCATGACATAAATAACAGCACGCATACGAGAACAAAAAAAATAAGAATGACCTTCTCCCGTTCTCTGCATTTGGAACGACGCCGTAGAGAAACCTTATTATGTGATATAGTAGTTGAGCGTAGCTATAGTTAATTAACTCGTTTTTATTTTTTTTTAACTAATTAAGATCCATTCCAGTTCTTTCTTGATTATAGCTTTGATCTATTCAGCAGGACGTCTAATTTGCAACTAAAAAAATCGCTGTTACGCATTGACTTAATATTTGAGGTGTAAGAAAAACATGAATGAGTTGAATATGTAATATATTAGTTGGAAATAAAATAAAAAATAATGAACAAAATGTCTTTGGTCACACGAGCTAAAACTTTGTATAGCTTTCATTTAATCTTTAAAGGAAGCTTCCAAGTAAAAAAGATTGAGACTGACACAATTAAAACATGGCAATGACTAATTTTTTGTGCTAAATTTGAATTTTTTTATTATATATTATTTTGTAAGAAGATTTATATACATACAAGTCAATACTTTTGTATTTACCTATCCTAACACCCAACTTTTGATGATAAAAGTAACCCCTGGCTACCAACGATGGTAATATTGCACTAAAAAACATTTAAATAATATCAACTGTAAATAACGAATAATATTTTTCAAACAGTTTGGCATGTACTTAAATTTTGATTCACTTTAACTTCTTTAAAATTTTAAAGACAGCTTGGGATCTTTTTTATTTTTAAATTTTATTTTTAAAGTCATTTATTCAGTGAATTTGTTCACTGAGTTTTATATTTTACCTTTTATTTAAAAATTAATTTATTTAAAAAACACTCAACATAATTTTCAATTATAATCGCTATGAACTTGAGATGATGCCTAATCTAATAAAAATTAACTTTTTATACTTCCAAGCATTCACTTAAATCTCAAATTCAAACAAACTACTAATTGACATGCTGACATAGATCATGCATTTCCTCAAAACACTAAAATGTCGGCAAGCAGATGGCGACTTACGAAAAACGTAAAAAAGCCAAAACACCATATTTTGTTAGGTTCAATACAATGAAACATACGTGAAAGCTCACTTTTACCTCGGACTTACACAAACAAATTTTAGGTTTAGAAAAACAAAAAGAGGAGGGGGCAATCAACATTATAAAGAATGCAAATTACTGATCGCAGATCACACCAAATGCTTCAACAAATGAAATCGAGGGGTGTTCAATGATCAGCCAATAAAGAACGAAACAAATGTGGAAGAAAAGAAATTTGATTTTAACAAACTTTGGTTATGGGAGAAAAAAAAAACCAGGTCTAGAAATTGTATCAGTTTGTACTCTCGGAGGAAGCTGCTTCACGATCTGTAAGAGCTGATGCAAGCCAGTTCGAAGTGAAAGCCTGGATCTCTGGCTCAACATGCACATTCATGTGTACTGGTGTAACCGCTATCTGTGCAGAACCAATGTAAGAAGGGTTTGGGAGAAAAGCATAAGATACAAATATATGATAGAACTCGAGATCTTCGACTTATATAATAAAATAATATGAATGTTTACAGAAAAAAAAATACATGTTGATGTACTTACATAGCCATTTTCCACAGCCCTGAAATCTAGCTCTTCATCTGAATCATCCTGCTGTTTCTGCAAAAACTTTAAACACAACAAAAGGCAGTTAACAAAACCCTTCAAATTCCAAACAATTGTCTGAACTTAGACATCTTCTTCGATTGTTTTGTAAAATATACTGATTTGAGGTAATTGAGCAAGTTGGTGATAAATATTTGGGATGGCAAAACTTCAAGAAGACCAGCCATATTTGAATAGTATTTTATAAAACAAATTATTTACACAGTGGGATTTGTCTTCAACTCTCAATATTCATATAGGTAGTTTGATTTCGAGGGCAGGTTAAGCGATGTAGAAACTATAAGAATCTAGGATTTCTGATGTAATGTAAGATGTTATGCATGACAAATGCGACGAGAGCACGATTCATAAAATACAAGAAAAAAATCATCAGAAAGCAAGCAGAATCCTAAACATATAAAACTCCTAGCCATTTTGCTTGCATGTTCTACCAAAGTATTGGTACAAATTCTTCATATTATTGACGGTGCCCTTCGTTTTGCCACTCGCAGATGGGCCATTCAATCTCTGACACAACAAACCCGCCGAGTCATTCTAGAACCAAGTCAACCGTTACATTGAGAAGTTTCAAGTAGACTAGACTATACCCAAAATTTTCTATGTCACACACTTATCAAGGATTAAAATTCCATAAGATATAAAAAGAATAATTCATGCAATCCAAAAGAAATTTTTCTAACATTGTCATTGCCGGTCCCAAGCTCGGATGCGAAAAGTGGAGGGTTGCGTTAGGTGGTCGATAGCCAGCATAAAACTTGTCAAAAAAAAAATCATGACATAAATCCTTTTGATCATTGTGTAAGTGTTAGGGCGTCCCCTGGAAGCGACGCGCTGTATAGCCTGAATACAGTGAAAAATGTGCAAGAGACTCTACACCGACGCCGAGGTGTAGTATAAAATAAGCAAGGGTTCCCACATTATGGGCGAATGCGAGTAAAGAAGTTAGTCCATGAAACTAATGAAACTAATATTATGATAGAATCTTGGAATATAGGTACTCTCAATGGTAAATTAATGAAATTAGTTGATATTATGATTCATAGAAAAATTAATATCTTATGTATTCAAGAAACTAAGTGGGTTGGAGAAAATGCTAAGGATATTAATAATTTAGGTTTTAAATTCTGGTATTCTGGTAAGAGTCGCACTAGAAATGATGTAGGTGTAATTATAGATAAAAGTTTGAAAGATAATATTGAAAAAATTAATAGAGTTGGAGATAGAATTATAGCCCTTAAGATTATCATTGATACTAAGATTTTTAATATTATAAGTGCTTATGCTCCTTAAGTAGATTTAGATACAAAGTCTAAAGATAAATTTTGAAATGACTTGGAAGACTTAATACAAATGATACCTCTTGAAGAAAGAATTTTTATTGGAGGAGATTTAAATGAACATGTCAGTAGAGTGGTAGAAGACTTCAGAAATACTCATGGTGGCTACGATTTTGGAGTAACTAATGAAGAAGGTAGAACCATTTTAGATTTTGCTTTAGCGTATAATTTTGTTATTACTAATACGTTATTCAAGAAAAGAGATGAGCATATTATTACTTATAAGAGTAGATACAATAAAACACAAATTAATTATTTTCTTATAAGAAGAAGAGATCATCGCGATTGTAAAGATTGTAAGGTCATTCCAAGTGAAAATTTAAGTACTCAACATCGTTTATTAGTTTTCGATTTTAAGATTAAGAGTTGTAAAATAAAAACTACTATGACTCATTATCGTAAAATTAGATGGAGAAACTTAAAAGACAAATAAAATTATTTTTATAAGTAAAATTCAAGATTTCAAAATTTGGGATGTTCATGAAAAAATAAATTTTATATGAGATAAATTAACAAACCCTATTAAACAAGTAGCAAAAGATGTGCTTGGAGAATCAAAATAAAAAGTTTTTATAAATAAAAATAGTTGGTGGTGGAATAATAATGTGCAAGAAAAGATAAAATATAAGAAGTTATGTTATAAAAATTGGTTTAAATGTAAAAGTTTTGAGAACTGAGAAAAATATCAAACGGTCTGCAGGGAGCCAAAAAGAACAATCTGTGACGCTAAAAATTCTGTTTGTAATGATCTTTATAATAGACTAGATCCTGAGAGTGAAAAATGTATAAACTAGCCAAACAAAGAGAAAAGAAAAGTAAAGATTTAACTTAAGTAAAGTGTATTAAAGATGAAAANTATGATTTTGTTATTACTAATACTTTATTCAAGAGATGAACATATTATTACTTATAAGAGTAGATACAATAAAACACATTAATTATTTTCTTATAAGAAGAAGAGATCATCGTGATTGTAAGGATTGTAAGGTCATTCCAAGTGAAAATTTAAGTACTCAACATCGTTTATTAGTTTTGGATTTTAAGATTAAGAGTTGTAAAATAAAAACTACTATGACTCATTATCGTAGAATTAGATGGAGAAACTTAAAAGACAAATAAAATTATTTTTATGAGTAAAAATTAAGATTTCAAAATTTGGGATGTTCATGAAAAAATAAATTTTATATGGGATAAATTAACAAACCCTATTAAACAAGTAGCAAAAGATGTGCTTGGAGAATCAAAATAAAAAAAATTTATAAATAAAAATAGTTAGTGGTGGAATAATGATGTGCAAGAAAAGATAAAATATAAGAAGTTATGTTATAAAAATTGGTTTAAATGTAAAAGTTTGAGAACTGAGAAAAATATCAAACGGTCCGCAGGGAGCCAAAAAGAACAATCTGTGACGCTAAAAATTCTGCTTGTAATGATCTTTGTAATAGACTAGATGCTGAGGGTGAAAAATGTATAAACTAGCCAAACAAAGAGAAAAGAAAAGTAAAGATTTAACTTAAGTAAAGTGTATTAAAGATGAAAATCAAAAAGTACTTATCTTAAAAAAAGATATTCAGCATAGGTGGGTGAGTTACTTTGATAAACTTTTTAATGAAATTTCTGAAAATACGATCGACCTTAGTGATCTTAATATCGTGAATAATAATAAAACATTTTATTTTTACCGTTGCATTAGTAAAAAAGAAGTTGATGAGGCTTTAAAGAAAACAAAGGGTGGAATGTCTATTGGACCCCAATTGAACTGTGGAAATATTTAGGAGATTTGAGAGTTTTTTGGCTTACTAAACTCTTTAATATTATTTTAAAAACTAAAAAGATGCCTAAGGAGTGGAGGAAGAGTATTTTGGCCCCCATTTTTAAGAATAAAGGGAATGCACGAGAGTGTGTAAATTATAAAGGAATTAAGTTAATGTGTCATACTTTAAAGTTATGGGAGAGGGTGATTGAACATAGGTTAAGACACATTACAAAGATTTCTCATAATCAATTTGGATTTATGCCGGGTAGGTCTACTATGAAAGCTATACATTTATTGAGAGGTTTGATGGAGAAGTTTAGAGATAATAAGGAGAATTTTCATTTGATTTATATTGATTTAGAAAAAGCTTATGATAAGGTTCCAAGAGATATCCTTTGGAGATTTCTCGAGAAGAAAGGTGTTGATATGACTTATATTCAAGTCATTAAAGATATGTATACTAGAGTTGTTCCTTGTGTTCAAACTGAAGGAGGATTGACAAAATATTTTCCTATTTCTGTTGGATTACATCAGGGATCGGCTTTAAGCCCATATCTTTTTGCTTTAGTTATGGATGGTCTTACTGGACATCTACAGGAGGATGTACCTTGGTGTATGCTTTTTGCTAATGATATCCTTCTCGTGGATAAAATGAGAGAAAAAGCTCAGGAAAAAAACTTGAATTATGGACATCTACATTGGAGTCTAAAGGCCTTCGTTTAAGTAGAACTAAAACTGAATACATAAAATATAATTTTAGTAGCAATAACTCTAGTGACATAAGTGTGACTTTGGGTGATCAAATTATTAAAAGGTGTGAATGATTTAGATATCATGGGTCCGTTGTTCAAAGCGATGGTGATATAAATGAGGATGTTAATAGTAGAATTAAAGTTGGTTGGTTGAAGTGGAGGAATGCTTCAGGCATTTTGTGTGATAGAAAAGTACCGCTTAGACTGAAAGGAAAATTTTATAAGACGGTGGTAAGATCTGCAATGGTCTATGACACTGAATGTTGGCCTTTAAAAGAGAAGCATAATAATAAGTTAAGTGTTGCCGAGATGAGAATGATTAGGTGGATGAGTGGCTTTACACTTAGAGACAAAATACGAAATGAATATATTCGTGATAGGGTTGGTGTAGCTCCTGTGACGGACAAAATTAGAGAAAAGTCGTCTTAGATGGTTTGGTCACATTAAACGTCAACCATTTGATGATCCGGTTAGGAGAGTAGATATTTTAGATTCGACTTGTGTTAAGAAAGACAGAGGTAGACCTAGGAAGACTTGGGCTTATTGTATTAAAAATGATCTTAATTTACTAGAACTAAATGAAAATATGACACTAAATAGGACGCAATGGAGAAAAAAGATTCATGTAGCCGACCCCACGTAGTGGGATTAAGGCTTTGTTGTTGTTGTTGTTGTGTAGTTTATTTTCAATGCATGCCTTGACTCATAAAGCGGCCACAAAAGGAATACCCACCAATTTCAATATATGAGTTCTCAGGAATCACAATGCCAAAATAAGCAGCAAAAAAATTGTCACTAGATGACAATTTTATCACTGACAACATATCCAAGAACAAATTTAGTATTGATACACCACCAACAAATTTTCATCATCTGACACAAATCTCAGGGCATGACATAAATCTCGAAGCAATATTTTGAGCAAGAATGTTCAAATCTTGATAAATAGTCATCTAGAGCTCTGATTTTAGTAAACTTATGGTAAAACCGGCTCGCTTGATGAGACGAACCTAATGATATCAAAGTTAGTACAATCTGAGTCAACTCAAGCCTGGATCAAATGATTAAACAATTGTTTAAAGATTTTTTGACACATTTGGAAAGTCAAACGAATGTCGAATTTGACAAGTTCATAGTCGAATTGAGCATCTCGACAAGACGAATCCAAAGAGCCCAAGAGTGCTTAATTGCGACATCACTAAGACACTTAAATGTCAATCAAACTTTATCTGATTGAGGGAAGCACTTCAGACCATCTGATCAAAATGGTTCACATTACCGTATTAATTGCACCCAAAACACTATAAATAGAGTCTCACCCCTCACTTGAGGGGGGGACATGAAGCTTCAGAGAGAACTGAAAACTCTGAGGAGCTAAAATCCAAAACTATCCTGACCACCGTCGACCATCACGGACCGCCGATCGCAGTCGGCCACTGCAATCTCCACCAACCAGTCGACTGTAGTCGACACCAGTCGATCGTCTTCAGCTACTGTCGACCCACTGTCGATCACCACCAACCAGATGTCGTCTGTCGACACTGTAATCTGAAAAATATAATTACGCTTTCTTGTTCTTTATAATCATCAACTAATAATGGACTTTTACAATTGGGTCAGACCCTGTGACCTTTTCCCTTTACGAGTTTTCACGTAAAAATTTATGGTGTCACTACTAGTTGTTTTCTTTTACCTGAGTGTGTGTTGAAATCTCATGCAACGCTAAGACGATAATCCATTACTCTACAGCCGTGAATTTTCAAGCACGCATCAAGTATGATTGTATAAAAATTGTGTAAGTGACATGTTAGATGTGAAACCAAAATGTGGTGAAAAAAATCAAGATATTAGTTGATGGTTGATAAATAAAGTAAATTTGATAAATTAAGAAACATATAGAACCAAACAAAGTCAATGATTCATAGATTCTTCATCAAAATACCAAACATGTGGAGATTGATACATTCTTCATCAAAGAAGAGCTAAATAATGGGCTACTGGAGCTAACTCATTTAACCACAGGAGAGCAAGTTGCTGACTACCTCACTAAAGGACTTAGTTATTAGATTTGTCTAGGTTAGGTGACAAGATAGGTTTAGTGGATATCTTTTGTCCATCTTGAGGAGTGTTGCGAATTTGATCGTATTTAAGGTCTTGATGGTAAGGAGGGAATGTTGAAGAAATCTAAGGCTGAATTTGTAAAATATTGTAATACTCTATTTAAGCTCATCTTATGAATGCACAAAGTAGGTTTTGAACATTTCTTTGTTTAAATTTCATGATTAATAAAAATCTCCCTGGTTTTGCATTACTCGTCAACTCCTTAGTTCTAAGTACCCAGTGTGTCTCAATAAGATTGTCAAAATAAACTAATGTCCAAATTTAAGACTAAAAGGATTAGGAAGAGGAGATGGGCAAGCTCAACTATTGGAGAGGACTAAGTCGAAGAGTTGGAAGGCAGCCTATTTTCTATTCTCTTCCTTAGAGTAAATAGGATTAGAAAATAAGTTCTCTTGAAAATGAATTACATGATATTTATATGAAATCTACTAGTTGGCCTCCTTCGCAGAGAAAGGCTCTATAGACTTAGCAACTACCATAAATTTTCAAATGTTTCGTCACCTTAGATAGTCGCTGAAAGAACTCGCAGAGCCAATAATAGGTGTTCTACCTTGGCCAACATAATCCACCAATGCACATATGGTGAGTCTTTTGAAGTGTTGAATTATTGGACCATCTTGAGGACCTCTAACATTTCCTTCCCCAATGTTTCCCTTGTCTAGGCTTTTGTTATAGAAAGTGACTGTATGGTAGGAAGTTTGTATATTAGGATGTGTGAAATTTAGTAATCTAAATAGAGAAGACCCAACACTAAAGGATGTTTTCAATTTTATAGATATTCCTAATCCAAAGAGATAGAAGTGTATATATATATGAAGCATATATTTTCAATTAAGAAGTAAGAGAGTGTCATTCACATGGTATTAGAGACACACAAAACGCGTTGTCAATGGTTTGTTCTTTGTGAAATTTGTCTACTTCGTTTCATCTTTGTACGACTTCATCTTCATCATAAAGCGATTCATTCAGCTTTGTCTCTATTTGCATCATCTTTGGCTTCACCTTCGTCCGATTCGACTTCGTCTTCAGCTTCATCTTCTGGTCTGGAAGCAATTCATCTGCTACATCTTCATCTACATCATCTTTCTTTTCGGCTTCGTCTGCTCGGACTCTGTCTATTAGCCTCTAGACTTCAGCTCCTCTCCCCAGTTGGAGAGCCCTTGGCTTCCCTTCTTCCACATTAGGCTGAGGGACAAGGCTTCGACTGTCGTAAGGGGAGGGGTTGTGTTTCAGTCCCTTGAAAGATTGAGATCAACTATAACTCCAACTTCAAATGCATCATCGTTGAACGTCTTGTCCAAGTTGTCACTTTGAGAAGTCCATCCGTAAGCGATTCGACTTATTGGTTTGCCTGAATTAGACATCGGGATCATAGCATCATTTGGATTAATTGTTTTTGTCTCCTTGAAAATTTGGTGATAATCATAGCTAGTGAACAAAAATATTTTGTGACAAGTTTGGTTTCATACATGAATAAAATTACTAATGAAAAAACTAAATGACGTCAATTATGTTTATTGAAATAAAACCGACTCTACTTGAGGATAGAGTTACCTCATTGATAATCCCCTAGCTAAGACTGATCCAAATTCTTCCAAGTGAATGAGAGTTGATGCCTAGCTTTTAATACAAAAATGAAATTTTATCGAATCTGATCAATCCGATCATATTACACATTGTGATGTGTTAAAGATGCAATGAGACAATTGAAATGTGTTTTCTAGGAAAAAAATATTTCTCAAATCTTTAATGTAAGCAAGTGTTCTATTGAGCTAATCGTGATCAATCACTTAACACTTATCACATACATTTTAACCATGTTGATGAAGAATTGAATGCACTATTTCCCTTAAGCAGTGATATTTGGATTCAACGAGCTCAAAGAGAAGAAATGACTATTATGAGTTTTCAACTTGGTCTCAACTCGCTGTATATGGTGTTAGATCACAAATCCTATCTTGAACCTGGAGTTACTAATTTGTGGGAAGCTTCTACTAGAGTATTGCTAACTATTCTGAGTTCTTGGGCTTCATCTATGCAACAGCCTCGGCTCTTGCCAGTTAGAAAAATACAGACATCAGTAAACCTCAGTCTCAAGGCAATTATGGTGGAGCTCTGAATTCTGAAAATCAATGCTCGAAGGTAGTTTTCCTACTACTTCCATAAACTTGGTTATACAAAGAGAACGTGTCAAAGTTGCTAAAAAAGAATAAAAAAGATTCTAGATCACATCAGTTCACATGGTCACTACTAATGAGGCTTCTCAGAATTACACTCAATTTTTGCAAATGAATATGTTAAATTCATTCAATTTCAGGAAGCATTCGAGAAATCTCCCTTGATCACTACCCTTATTGAGACACCAGCGATAATAATTGTCTTATTTCCTCTTCCACACAATTCGATATTACTTTCGATGCTACAGATAATATGACATGTAATCCAAATATTTTCCACCTCTTATAAAATTCTTTCTTTTGTCACCTTAGCAGATGGACCTACCTTTAATATTTTTGGTTCTGGCATTATTAATGCTACATCCACAATGTTTCTAACTTCTGTCTTTAATTTACCTCGATTCTCTTGAAATTTGTTCTTTGTTAGCAAAATTACATGTGCTCTTAATTGTTGTATCTTATTCTCCCCGATGATTTTTTTTTTTTCAGGATCTTATGAAGAAGAAAATTATTGGTAAAAGATGAGAGTCAGGGGGTTATAAATTTTGGATAACGAACTATCTCAACCCATAGTCTGTTACAACACCTCATATATGTTTGAGATTCATTGTCGATTAGGGCATCCATAACTACCGATGCTAAGAAAATTTATAACCTTAGTTTCAACAAATTTCATCTTTAGATTGTGAATCATGTTAATTTACTAAACATCAACGTTTCTCTTCTGTTTTTAAATTAATAAAAGAGTTAGTCATAGTTCTAATTTGATTTATTCTGATGTTTGAGGACAGTGTTCTACTTTATATAGTAGATTTCAATATTGTCACATTTGTAGATGATTTCTCTCGTATGACTTAATTTTACTTTATGAAATCTCGTATTGTGTTAATGTCACATTTACAATCCTTTTGTGCTGAAATAAATACTCAATTCAGTACTTCTGTTAAGATTCTAAGTTAGTGACAATACCAAAGAATATTTTTATGCATATATTCAGACATACATGACAATAAATATTGTGGCTAAAAGAAAAAAATAGATATCTAGAACTCTCTTATTTTAAATTAATGAGCACAAACAGTTCTAGCTTGATATAGTTTCTACTTCATGTTTTTTGATCAATAAAATATCTTCAACTGTTTTAAAAAACCAAATACCCTACCAAGTTTTATTTCAAGCCAACTAATTTTTTTCCTCATTGAATCACATACATTTGGGTGTACTTATTTTGTTTGTAATACTCGTCCATAAGTTTCTAAACTAGACTCTAAGTCATTAAGGTGTCCTTTTAGGATACTCTCATTTGCAAAAAAGTATTGATATTTGTCCCCTCTTAGATATGCACTTGGTTTCTACTGATGTCACCACTCATGAACAAATCACATTCTTTGGTGAGTCATTATTGCATAAATCCTCATAAGATTCTGATGAGTTGCTATTGTATCACATCGTCAATTTAGATCCTACTCCAACTCCACCACCACCACCAATGCCTCAACCTATACCGCTTATCACTAATGTTTACTCAAGAAGATCTTGTCCCACTTGATCTTAGTCCGACACCGCTACCATCTTCACCGATAGATCCTCCTCCTAGTGACATTGACTTACCTATTACTCTTCAAAGAAATAAACATCAATGTGTCTATCACATTCTCTTGTATGTTAACTATAATCAATTATCTTCTACTTTTTGCTCTTTTATTTCTTCTCTTGACTCTTTTGAGGTACCAAGATCTGTTCAGCAATCCCATTCTAGGTGGTAAGCAGTGATGATTGATGAAATGAATGGCTTAACTGAAAATGAAACTTGGGAATTAGTTGAACTATCTTCTGGTAGGAAGGTTGTTGGTTGTAAATGGGTATTTGCAATTAAATTTCACTCTGATGGATTTATAATTCATCTCAAAGTTTAGTTGGTTTTAGAGGGTTTCGCTCAAGTTGATCGGCTCGCCTATTTCTGTCATAGCCCGCAATGAGTAATTGGCCCATTAACAAGTGCATGTAATGTGTTTATTTTTCACTTCAATTCTACCTTTTTATATGTTTATATTATGCTTTGTGGAAGGTTTTAGTGTTGTGTTACAAAATTCAAAGAAGAAGATCAAACTGAGTTTGAAACAAAGCCAAATGAAGTTAAGTAGTGTTTTGGCGCCTTCCCCAAAATAGTTAGCAAACCAAGAGCCTGGAAAGTAGGCGCCAGAGATTGGGTGCCTAGGTGCTGTCCAAGGGCAACTAGGCGCCAAGTCACCCGAGTTTTTGCCCAGAAAACCCGAGAACTCATAAAGTAGGCGTCGTGGCTGCAGCGTCGCGTCTGCAGCGCCTAAGCGTCACATTGCCAACACATAGTATCTGATGCCTAAAACTTGAAACCATGAACAACGCTCAGACATTAGTTTGCAAAAAATAATGATTTTTCAGTTGGGACGTGTCTTTTTAACAGAAGAAGTATAAAAACATTGTACACAAATGAAGGGGGGTCTTTTCTACATTTTGGAACGAGGAACGCTAAAGAGAAAGGCCAAAGAGGAGTTTTTAAGAGATTTTGAAGCGAAGGAAAGAGGGATTGGAGAAGTTCAAAGGGTGCATTCACTGTTCTTATAAATTTATGCATCTTACTTTGTGAAGAAGGAGATGAGTACATTTCTAGTTTGAATTTTCATTTGAATTTTTGTGAAAACTTGGTGTATAATTCTATGTTTAAATCAAACTTTGATGTGAAGATTTTTATAATGAAGAGTGAGTAAAACTTTTATTTATTCCTTGAATGGAATAATAATGTGATATAAATGAAACATTCCAAGTGTTTCCAATGTGAATTGTTGTTATCATGTTGAGTTAACACTTGTGCTTAATTTATTTCCTGTCTTGCCGGTAGGTGTGTTAACATCCTTTGTGAACTAACAAATCTGGAAGGATACTTAGTGAAAGAGGATAACCACATAAACTCATTAAAATAGGAATATTACCTTTGAGTTTATGCTAATGTATAGGGAGATGTTATTTAATGGGGTGGATCAAGGGAACTAGAGAACTAACCTTTTGACAATCTAATTTCCTTAAGGCTTCCGAAAGGAGATGATAAAAAAAATTGCTCCTGTTTAACACTAAATTGAAATCATTGTTCAGTTCTATTCTTCACTAGATCCATTCAAGCAGGAAGCTTCTCGAAACTTGAATTTCTACAAAACCTCCTTTGGATTGTTAAGATAGCCTTGCTTTTAAAATTGTTATGATAGAAATTTTATTTGAACCTTGGAAAAACTTCAATATTTAGGCTAGGATCAATACTAGTTAACTAGAACTTTTTTGAATTTGAGCTCATCTTATTACCTGTGGGATTGACACACAGAGTTAAATTTCATATACCACTGATGAGTGGCTAGCGCTTCGCCGCACTTGGAGTGTGTCGGTGCTATACTATTTTGATGTAAAGAATGTCTTTCTGTAGGTGACCTTTTAGAAGTATATCCTCGATTTGTTGGTTTGAGTCTGAAGAAATATGTCATCTTTGGAAGTCATTATATGGATTGCAAAGTCTTGGCATAATTTGGAAAATTCAGCCATGCAGTTGAAGAGGGTGGGATGAAGAAAAGTAAAAGTGATCACATTGTATTCTACAAGCAATATATTTCTGGGGTCATTTTATTAGTGGTTTATATTGATGACATCATTATTACTGGAAGCAATGTGCAAGTAATCTTCCAGTAAAATAATTTCTCCAAAATCAATTCAACACTAAAAATCTGAGTTTATTGATGTACTTTTTGAGGATTGAAGTATCAAAGAGCAAAAAGGTATATTTCTATCTCAACAAAAGTATCTTTTGGATTTGCTAGCATAAGCTGAGAAATTAAGAGTTAACTTATGCATTACTTCGATGCTTCTTAATCAGCAACTTACCAAGGATGGAGAGTCTTTCAATAATCCAGATTGATATAAGAAGTTAATGGGAAAATTAAACTACCTCACAGTAACTCACCTTAGAATTATAATTCAGTTTATGTCTTCCCCCACAAATCCATCATTGGTCAATTTTGGAACATGTACTATGTAACCTCAAAGGGGATCCTGGATGAGGTATTCTATATCAACATCATGGACATAGAAATCTTGAATGTTTCTCTCATGCAAAATGGGTGGATTTCCAAGATTGATCTAAGATCCATTACTAGATATTGCATTTTTTTTGTGGCATCTCATGGAAGAGCAAGAAACATAATATAGTGTCACGATTCAGTGCATAATTTAATTTGTGCAATGACACAAACTTTGAGTGAATTAATGTGGATCTTCCAATTCATGACCAAAATGGGTTTTAAGTTGACAACCCCAGCAAAGTTGTGGTGTGATTAC
Organism: Phalaenopsis aphrodite; assembly: GCA_003013225.1. Lineage (NCBI taxonomy): Eukaryota > Viridiplantae > Streptophyta > Magnoliopsida > Asparagales > Orchidaceae > Phalaenopsis > Phalaenopsis aphrodite. The sequence goes on along the minus strand of NEWO01000003.1, from coordinate 935,791 downwards.
CAGGTTGCAATACATATTGCTTCAAATCCTGTCTTCCATGAATGAGCTAAGCACATTAAGATAGATTGTAATTTTGTTCGTGAAATGATTCGACAAAATTTGATTTCTACCGCTCATGTAAAGACTAAGAAACAACTAGGGGACATCTTTACAAAGGCCCTTAATGGAGCTAGGGTCACTTATATTTGTAATAAGTTAGGCATCATAAATATATATACTCTAACTTGAGGGGTGTTGTGGAAAGTAATAAATCTAAAGCATGTATATTAGGAAGCTTGTATATATTAGAAAGCGGATATTTAGGCAATCTAATTAGAGGAAACTTAATTACAGGATATTTTCTATATTAGGGATATCTCTAACCTGGAGAGATGGGAGTATATATAAATATGTAAATTATATTTTCAATTAATTCTTAAGAAATAAGAGAAAGCCTCCCTCACAGTTATTAATACTACAAATTCCAATTTTCATTGAGTTGGACAAAGCATTTTAGTTAAACAAGGAGATGGTTAAGGTACTGGGGCAGACTAAGCATGACTAAAAAGCATTCCTAGTTTGTCTGATTGTGCCAAGCCTTGCAAGTTAAGGAATTGGTCAAATTATCCAGTAACTGTGAGTAGAGCAGATCCGTTCGGAGCTAAGGAGCTGGTTTATCTAGGAACTCTGAGTAGAGCAGGTTGCTTGATTGAGCCCCGTGTCATTCTATTTCTATATCCCATGCCCAAACTTAATCGATGTAATCGCTAGAAGGCATCTGCCATGTATACAGCTCAAATCATTAGGCATAATTTTTCCCAAGAAATATACCCATACCATTGTAGAGAGAGAGAGAGAGAGAGCAGATCATCTATGCACTAAAGATTTTAAGACTAAAAGAAAGGTTCTACCTTACCAGATGTAAGGCTGATATGAATGTCGTTATCCGTGTGATGAAACGAGAAAGCGCAAGTAAATCAAGGTTTTCAGGAGGGGGTTTAGTGGTGCGTACTAAAGAATTAAGGTAGACTCATAAAACGATTGAGCATTTCATATTGTGCACTGTATCAAAATAATACATTTAAAGATCTAAACAAACATATGCAAGTGAAATAAAAAAAAAATGCAGAAATTTCTTTAAAATATAGAACATTTGTAAATGAGCTTACAGATGCAGAACGTCTAATAAAACCAAACCAATACTACGTACAACACTGATGACAATCCATACTTTGTGATGAAATATATGAGTACCTCTAAGCGGAAGAACTTCTTCACCATCTCTCGCTCTTCAGGCTTTCCAGGTGCAGCAACAGACTCTACTTCCACATTTTTCTTTTGTGAAGCCATCCGACGAGCTGCACCCTGAAAAAGACATGGTAATTGAGGAATAAAATCGCTCCAACTGTAAAAGTAGGTAGCAGTACGCTGCCATATATTTACTTGAGTGCACATATCGAGTACTTGATACTTACTGCAGCAGAAGCATCACGACCCAGCTGTGCAAGTTGGACACCAAGGCTTTGATGCATGGACATATACTGCCCCGAAAAAGGATGCCTGTTACCTGATAAAACCTGCCAGTTAAGAACAGGTCTCTGCAGACTCTCCCTAGTCACCTTGAATCCCTGCATTAAATTAAAATAGAGGAAAAAATAAAAAAAATAAAAAAAACAAACATGCCCGAAAAGTATTTGACATGAACCCAAATCAACCAGCATTCAACCAGTATGGCACATTTATTACATGGAGCGTGCATTTTTTAAGATCAATATAACTTGATTGACTCAAATATGGCATGGCAAATCCAATGAATGTGATCCAACACATCTAAACTAAAGCCCGCATAGTTAATTTTGGGTTAGTTTTGAGTTATTTAGGTCTACACTAATACAACTCGAATAATAAATGAATCAATAATTAGACCCAAATCAGCCCAAATACTAATAAGGTCAATCAAAACTCATTTTTTTAGAGGGGTTCAAATCTAATTGTCAAGTTGAGTCATTTATTGACGCCCCAGCATCAACTCGTAAGATCAAAGATACTCATATGCTGGCCATTTATTGCACTCATAGGCCTGTTAAAGAAAATTAATTTGTATTATTTATTGAATATGTATGGTGATTAATGACCATACAGAATGATACATATAAAAAATAAATATATGAGAATAATATCATTAATATTGAAAATATTAAATCATATTCATCTAATATAACTGCTTTTTATGTGAAGTAACTATTAAATTCGTGAACCCTCAAGATGGAGCATTTATATCCATTAGCTCCAACTTATTACAACAACAACAAACCTTTATCCCACTAAGTGTGGTCGGCTACATGAATCCTTTTTCTCCATTGCATCCTATTGAGTGTCATATTTTCATTTAATTCTAATAGATTAAGATCATTTTTTATACAATATGCCCAAGTATTTCTAGGTCTACCTCTGCCTTTGAATCTTAAACATCTACTCTCCTTATCGGATCATTAGATGGTCGACATTTAATGTGGCCAAACCATCTAAGATGACTGTCTCATTTTGTCCACCACTGGAGCTACACCAACCCTATCACGGATATATTCATTTCACATTTTATTCTAAGTGTAAAGCTACTCATCCACCTAAGCATTCTCATCTCGACAACACTTAACTTAGTTTTATGCTTCTCTTTTAAAGGCCAACATNATTTTATTCTAAGTGTAAAGCTACTCATCCACCTAAGCATTCTCATCTCGACAACACTTAACTTAGTTTTATGCTTCTCTTTTAAAGGCCAACATCCAGCGTCGTAGAGCATTGCAGGTCTAACCACCATCTTATAAAATTTTCCTTTCAGTCTAAGCAATACTTTTCTATCACACAATAGGCCCGAAGCAATCCTCCACTTCTACCAACCAACTTGAATTCTAGTAATAACATCCCCATAAATATCACCATCACTTTGCACAATGGACTTGAGATATCTTAAGCGTTCACACCTTTTAATAATTTGATCACTAATAGTCTTTGTAACTAGAGCTACAACTACTAAAATTATATTCCATGTATTCAATTTTAGTTCTACTCAAACGAAGGACTTTAAACTCCATTGTAGAATTCTATAATTCAAGATTTTCTTGAGTTTTTTTCTCTAGTCTTATCCACAAGAAGGATATCATCAGTGAAAAACACACACCAAGGTACATCCTCCTGTAAATGTCCAGCAAGAGCATCCATAACTAAAGCAAAAAGATATGGGCTTAAAGCCGATCCCTTATATAATCTAACTGAAATAGGAAAATATTTGGTCAATCCTCCTTCTGTTTGAACACAAGTAACAACTCTAATATACATATCTTAATGACTTCAATATAAGTCATATCAACATCTTTCTTCTCTAGAACTCTCCAAAGGATATCTCTAGGAACTTTATCGTAATTTTTTTCTAAATCAATAAACATCATATGTAGATCCTCTTTATTCTCTCTAAACTTCTTCATCAAACCTCTCAATAAATGTATAGCTTCCATAGTGACCTGCCCAAATTCAAATTGATTATGAGAAATCTTTGTAATATGTCTTAACCTATGTTCATTTACATTCTTCAATAATTTTAAGGTGTGAAGCATCAACTTAATTGCTCTATAATTTGCACACTCTTGTGCATCCCTTTTATTCTTAAAAATGAGATCAAAATGGTCTTCGTCCACTCTTTGGGCACTTTTTAGTTTTGGAAATAATATTAAAAAGTTTAGTAAGCCAATAAATTCTCAAATTTCCTATATATTTCCACACTTCAATTGGGATATCATCAGATCATGCAGACCTTTCACCCTTGATTTTCTTTAAAACCTCTCTAATTATTTTTTTTACTAAAAATCAACATTTTATCATTATTAATTAAGATCACTAATAATAATCATCCACCTATGTTGAACATACATTTCAAAGAAAATGAATTTTTTATTTTCATTTTTAATACACTTTACTTGAGTTAAATTTTTACTTTATTTTTTTTATTTGTTTGGCTAGTTTATACATATATTTTTCACCATCTTGAATATCTAATATATTATAAAGATCACTAAAATCAATAGCATCACAGATTATTCTCACAGACTTCCTACGGACCATTTTAGATTTTTCTTAATTCTCTAATTTACATTTAAATCAATTTTTATAACATTTCTTCTTATATTTTATCTTTTCTTACACATTATTATTTCACTGCCAATTATTTTTATTTATAGAAACTTTTCTTTTATCCTCCACATACAACTTTTGTCGCTTATTTAATAGTGTTTGTTACTTTATCCCACATAGAATTTATTTCATCATGAACATCCTAAATCTTGAAATCTTAAAGTTTACTCGTAAAAATAATTTTATTTGTCTTTTAGATGCCCCAATCTAAATCTACGACAAAGATTCCTAGTATTATTTATTTTACAACTCTTCATCTTAAAGAACTAATAATCAATGTTAAGTACTCAAATCCTCACTTGGAATGACCTAACAATCATTACATTCACGACGATCTCTTCTTCTCATAAAAAAATAATCAATTTGTGTTAAATTTGATTCATTCTTACGAGTAATAATATACTCATCTTTTTTTTTAAATAAAGTATTAACAATAACAAAATCATACACTGAAGCAAAATCTAATATGACTATACTTTCTTGATTAATTACTTCAAAACCGTAGCCAATATGAATATTTCTAAAATCTTCTACGACTCTACTAACATGTCCATTTAAAATTCCTCCAATAATTTTTTTTTTTCTTTAGGAGGTATCATTTGAATTAGGTCTTCTAAGTCATTCCAAAATTTTTCTTAAAAATCTTTATCTAAACCTATTTGAGGTGCATAAGCACTTATTAATTGAATATTTCCTATTCGGCCCAGCCAGCCTTGCCTTCATTCGCGAAAACCAGACGAAGGCAGGAGAGCAGACTAAGCAGGTCGGAAATTCGGGCAGAAGAAATAGTAAAGAAATAAGGCTCCTTGCCTTCGCGAGAATCAGAGAAAGAAAGGCGGGAGTTTGATAGCAAATTTTGAGGCGGCGGGATCTAGAAGGAAGAATCGACAGAGCCTTTCATAAAAGAATGAAATAACTCCATTTAAGCACACTAAAGAATTGTCATAGATGCTAGAATTGCCAAATAGAGGTATTGGGTCGGGCTCCACAATACTCAACACCGAGGGTCAAGGGGAAGCCGCAAAAAGGGCATTGTGAGCTTAAGTGAGGGAGAGTGTCACGCTCCGCCATCCTCTATAAATTAGCAAAACAAGCATAGGATGAAAGATTCCTAAGAAGTCCATATTGTAGAGAGCAATTCAATGAGTTCTAAAAGATTCTCCCCAATTATAGAGAATATGAGAAAGAAAGGCTCCAAGAAGAACTCAAGAATAACCTAAAACGTCCTAGGGCTATATATGTATATATGAACAGTGGAGAACATTGTAGAAACTAGACTATTCTAGAATATTCCTTTAGACTTGAAGGGGACTATAAATAGAAGTTCCTCCCCATATTTGTAACATTCCAAGAAAACCTTCCAAGCTCCCAAGCATTCAAGTGTTGCAATTCTTATTTCCTAGTGAAGTATTCATTTCTCCAATACTTCTTGCTACTCTTCATCTTAGAGTGTTTTGTGCTTACAAGATCAAGTGTTGTAAGGGTTATGCTGATTTAATGTCAAAAAGAGCGCTAAAGCCACACGGGCGACTTGAGACAAGTTAGCCCATAACATGTAGTTCTCAATAGAACAGAGAAATTTTATAGCAGGAGCCTATAAATAAGTATACAAGATGAATCTCCCCACCCCCCAATAGCTTATAACAAGAATTTGTAAAGCAAAGAATCCCTAGAGATTAGGCATAGATATTTCAATAGATACGTGAGAAGTGATAATCTTTTTTAGAAATAAGCATCTTGATGAAGTGACTGTTGACTTCAATATGCTGGGTTCTTTCATAAAAGATAAAATTGCTTGCAATATAGATGATTGTTTAATCATCAAAATCAAGGATAATGGGTTGAGTTATACAAGAGTTTTGATCCACATATTTCTGAAAGTAGAATGTGTCTTACCATGTATTCAACTTTGGTACTTGATATGGGCAAAATGATCTGCTTCTTACTTTTCCAGGATATGAGATTTCCACCACAATAACACAGTATCCAGTACCATTCTTATCCTCAATAGATCCAACATAGTTTGCATCAGAAGAAAAGGGTTCAATACTCAAATGACTACATTTAAAAAACAAGTTAATTATTTCTAGATAATAGAAAGATTAAGAACAGTCTCTAAGAGTACATTTTTTTGGAATTTGCATATGTTGGCCGACCACTGCAATGAATAAGAATATGCTGAGTTTGCCAATAAGATATCAATGCCAGAAGGTTCTTCATGACAAAAAATAGGTTTACCCCAACAAAAGCTTAAACCAAATCTCAAGTATAACGATCAAGAGGAGAGCTCATTTCATTTTCCATAGCCTACTTTCAAATAAGGACTAGCAGAGCCTCCTACCATGTCCTAGGTATAGACATAATAGATAACAAGATAAACTGACGATAAAAGAGGTGAGATTATCAAAGGATAAAGATTATAGCAGCTGGTCAGTGCGTCAGTGTTTACCTTCGTGGAAAATAATGAGAAAATGAATATAAGAGGGTTGTGTGGTAACCAGATGCTTAGTCGGAGTTGAAAAAATGGATAAGGAGTTATAAATAAGATAGTCAAGCTTGCGAGCATAACCTGGAAAGAAGAGGTGTCAAAGGACAAAGGAAGTAGAGGTATTTAAAGAGGTAGTTATGTAAGAGATGAATCAAGAGTGTAGGAAATGACTAGGAGGTAGAACCCATGATCCCCGTCTACGTGGGTTTGGAATCAGAATAGAAGTCCATCCCGTGAGGCTGTGTAGCGGGATTTTCCCATCTACTAAATATTTTTGGGTCTCATAAGCCCCTATTTGTTTTATATTGATTTATAATTAGGGTTTTATTTTTCTACCATAGTGTAAAAAGATTGTTTAAGACCTGATTTGGACAATTTTGGGTTTTGATTTATACAACAAAGATTATTTTTTACCAGCTCGTTCTTGCTGGATTATTGTATCCTTAGATCTTTCCCAAGTGTTGTGGTTGTAGTCTGATTGGATCAAGGCGCTGAACTCTCCAATCAGAAGACTTCATATGTCGCCAATCTCATAGCCAATCTGCAGTTTTTCTATTATGGCTTACTGTCCAGCAACTAAGAACCCCAATTTCTCAGTTGGCATCTTTTCACCTTTCTTTATCGTCTTGCAACTTACCTAGCCAGCAGCCAAGAACCCCAATTTCTCAGTTGTCATTATCTTTTCACCCTTTTTTCTCATCTTACAACTTACCTAACCCTTCTTTTGATCACCACACACAGTCTAGTAACTCTAAATCGGTGGCATTCGCAAAAAGCAACATCAATAAAGACACAGTTTTATGGTTAAAGGATCATAATAATGATAGCCTTTTCGAGTATGAGAATAATTAACAAAGAATTATTGCATGGAAAGAGCAAGAGGGTCTAGTATGTCACAGCCTAAAAGATAGTTTATGATGATAAAGAAAATAAAACATAGTAATACCGTTCAGAACACTAGATGACATATGATTCTTAAGTGACATGCAGTAAGAATAGTGTCATCAACATAAGAAACATGCACGTGATACATTAAGAACCGAGCAACGCAAGAAAACCGCAATGTTTATACTCTACAAAATAATTTGTTAAGATGTATTGAGAATATAGGGATTGCCGAAATGTCATTCTAAACATAAAAAAACGAAAAAATAATCCAAATACACTAACATTATCAATATGAATAAATTTGATTTAAATAGAAAAATGCACTTCTACTTTTTTATAAAATAGTTCGAATATTGATAAGACATTAGAGCAATATTTCAAAGGATAAACCCAATAAACTCTAATATGGTGAACAATGAAGAAAACTAAATGGTGAAAACTGATAATGAGTAGTAAAAGGACTTCATCCTCTCAAAACAAATCAGTTCAAAAGGAGCTTTATTGTAAAAAGACAGAGAATGTGATATTTTTTTAAATTCATAAATCGCACAAAAGGACTTGAATGATGCTCTAAACTTAATGAATAGAATGTCTAGATAGTGGTGCCACTATCAAGACAACATGGTAGATATAACAATGGGATCAACGACATCGGGATAATAAATATCATCATTTTCAATGCCAACATTAATCATCTTCATGCTAAAATCCTAAAAAACACAATAAGTAGGATAAAATACTATTGAGCAATTGAGAGTCTTAGCTCGAGTGCATATAAATAAATGATTGAAAGAAAACTGTGACATATAAAGCAAGGTCTAGGTTTAAGATTTAGGAAAAGTCGATAGAACTTTTGTCAAATCCTAGAGGAGAACTATAGACAAAATACTAAGTGGGAGAAGAATATCAAAAGAGAGAAAATAACCCTTGCCTATATGCCACATGTAAGGAAGAACATAATTTAAGACTATATGAGCCAATAAAGACAATAGCAATATACCAAGGAAAAGAGTCTATATGAGAAGTAAGACAAATGGTTGTATTTGTGAAAGCAATTGATCATAACTTCTGGAGAGAGTTACATATCCAAAAGCCTTGAGATTGACACTAAAAGTAGAGAAAGTGGGACTAGATGTGAACTTATGATGAGGGTGGATGGGTAATCAAATTTCGCCCAAACACAATCAAGAGAAGGATAGTACAACTACAATGAGGGTTGACACTAATAGCTAGGTAAGAGTCACCAACACGATCACCTCATCCACAATTCCCATGACTATCTCGAGAACTAGTGACTATGGTTCTAGTTAGGATTGACAAGCTAATTCAAAAAAAAAAAATTGTCATAAGTAGAACCAATCAAAAGTAGTTGCCACATTAAAGCCAATGTAGTCAATCATCACTTAAGATTGCACACACTGCAAAAAAAAAAAAAAAATCTAAAAAGAAATTTGGCAATAAGAATTATTCAAATTGTTGTTATCAAATGGGCGTATCAATTTTTAAAGAAAGATAGCTGAGTAACTCGTACCATTTTTGCATGGAGAAATATGTTATTCTCGACCTATATATGATTATTATTATTATTATTATTATTATTATTATTATTATTATGCATATATATCAAAAAACTCTTGCATCTTTCTTGCAGAGTCCCAAAATTCGACTATTGTGGTGATGAAAATTCAAGAGTAGAAGGAACAAGGTCAGAAAAGCATAGTTAGAAGCTTGTCATTTTGAGAACTTGACAGAATCAATGCTATCTACAAGAAATTTATCAAGGTATTTCAAGGAGAGCTATCAAGGTGATGGAGTTTGTCATTAGAACTAACCAAGAAGCAAAAGGTCTTAATGAAAGAAATAATAGGTACCAACAAATTTGATGTTTTATCATGATGAAGAGTTTTAATTCTTTGAGCTAAGAATAAGATATCATGCCACCATTAAAAAAGAAAAAGTTAATCTAAGAGATAAAAACTATAAGTTATGTAAGTCATAAGATTGTCAAAAGCATGACATAACAATGACAAATACATTGCCTTGAGTATAAGTGAATGTGTGAATGAGTGGGCTCAATGAAAGCAACAGAAGGTTAAGCACAAGATACTCCAATGAGATATGAGCAAGCCTTTGATTGAAGCAAGTCAAAAACAAGTGTAGCAAGAGCGGTAAACTAGGGAGTGTTGTGGGCAAGTGCTCAAGTGCATGCATGCACATCGACTTACAGAAGAAGTTGGTAGTGAATGTTGCAGATTTTGACCAAAAAAAAGAAAAAAAAAACAGAGCAACGTGCAAGCAAACAAAGCTCTACTCAAGCAAGAGCGAGGCAATGCATGGTACTGTGGGCTATAGGAACAAGAGAACAAACAGCATCATAGGTTGCAGGCAAGTAAATCATTGCACAAAGAAGTGGATTGCGGGATGGAAGAGTGGCCATGCAGAAATAAGGTAACCATCAGTAGGCTTATATGAAGTATTAAAAAAATGTTGAATATACTCAATTAAATCAATATTAAAATGTAAAAAAACATGCATCTCTCCAATATTAGACTTCCTAGATATATCACCTTCCAATCTCACAATTATCCTAGCAATGCTCTATTACTAGGCCCAAAACATTTGTCCATGATTTAAGAATTTAACAATCTTCACTACCACATGATGACATCTTTGTGAATTACTATTTGGCCTTCATCATATTTATTGTTGTTTTCGACAAAATTACAAGAATTTGTATCTCTTGGTCACAACAGAAATCAATGCACGTGTTTTAGTGGTGCCATCGTTATTTTACAAAACATTTCCAATTAGTCGAGTTACACCAAGTTATTGAAAGGTTATCACCTGCAAAGAGTAAACACTAGAAGCATCAAAATCATCGATCAATTATGGGCACATAAGGTTAGAATGAGAGCTAAAAGGGATCATAATTGGGTCGAACGCATGAGATGCTAAAATCCTTTTTTAACCCAAAAGAATCAAAAGCTTGAGCTTATAGTGAGGGCAAAGAAATTAACATTTGTACACAAATATATTTTGAAACTATTCAATGAGGAACTGAACCCAGTACTCTCATGTGGCTCAACATATAATTTATAAATCAACTAAAAAATTCAAAAGCCTTGTAGTAGAACTGCAAATGTAGATTGGCAGGAACAATCAACCAAATCTCTAACAAAACTTATATCTGGAAACTGAAATAAATCAAATAGATTGATCCATTCAATGCAGAAATTAAAGGTTTGAAAGATGAATAAAGAGCGCAAAAGAAGAAGAGTATTTCAATAAATCAGCTGAAACCTTGCTTGTAGAAGGAGAAGCAGGGATTTCAATGTTCATGAGGCATCCTTTTAGAAAAGCTCCCTTATCTGCATCCCTAATGGCAGCTCTTAGCAAAGGTAGGCACACATCAACTGCATCCTTGAAATCACTTTCATGACTTTCATCCTTCCTCCTAGTATAATCAAACAATTTACAATG
>NEWO01000003.1:907095-924688 GCA_003013225.1 Phalaenopsis aphrodite | reverse complement strand
TATATATATATATATATATATATATATATATATATATATAAAGAAATATTGCATAACTTACCAGTTCAATGAAATTGACAATGAAGGTATACCAGACATTAAAGCTTCTCGTGCCCCGGCAACAGCACCAGAGTAAAAGCTATATATATTTTTGCAGTAAAATAGAGCCGTTCAGAATCAAACATAGTCCCAAAATGCATTGGGAATCAGGAAGCCAAGTGATTCAAAGTAAAACAAAAGATGAAATAGCATAATGTAAGAAGCAAATTCAAATATATGTGTGAATACATTAACAGAAAGAAACATATTAAGCTGATTAGGAACAGATCAAAGTGATGAACAGAAAATATTATTTCAAAAGAGGAAAGCAAAAAATAAAAAACTGGGCCCAGATGCCTACATGTGACGGCCACAACTTGTTCCCTTGTTAACTCCACTGATAACCTATTCAAAGAAATATAATTATGTCATTCCGCAAGATCCATGATCAATTCATATGAACTTGCATACTATTTCTGAAGAAAAATATACCAGCGCTGGTCTGGACCAAGGAAACAATAAGCCTGAAAAGGCCAACGAGACACAGTCTGCAGGAGTGCCTGTTTAGACATGAAAAACCGGCAAAATTACATGCGAGTGATTAAAGATACCCCTATGCCAGCTAGTTATTTAGTACTACAATGTCAATTTCCAAACAGGATATTATACAATACTGTCACCACAAGTGGGATCAGAAATCACGTAAGAATGCAATTTTAGTTTCCATTCTACAGAGAAAGAAAATGAAAGAAGATCCATACCACCCAATTCCTATTATTTTTACATATCTAACACCTAAACTTTATTTTTTTACATTAATACTGCCCAAATCATTCATATCACATAAAAAATATCACTATTTTTAACTTTTAAAAAGCTAAATATGACTTTTCAGGAATAAGCAAGGTGGCTTATAGGTAAAAATTGAAGTTTAGGTGTTAGATATGTAATTACAGAGATTGAATGGTAATATGTAAATCTTCCAAGAAGACTATGCCAAACAAAACTCAAGCATGAATTTAAGTTGCTTGATTTATCAATGAATGACATGAAATAACAAAACATAAATAAACTGCAGAATTAATTACCTGAAACTGCGAAAGCCACTGCACCATTAATTTCCACTGAGCTAGCTGCAATGGTCTCTGGAAAAGATACAGAATGCCCAGAAGAAGATTTATCCCTGCTCCCGTTAACCAAAAAAAATATTAACATTCTAAGAACCATATGTAAGAGATTAGACAGTTATAGGTGTTGGAAATATTAGCCTTCTAAGAACCATAGGTAAGAGATTAGACATATGGGGCGTTGGTTGGTAAGATTTGACCAAGATTTAGGCTAAATCTTGCAAAAACAATTTAGAGCCGTATGAATTTTCATACAATCTTAAATCCCATTGTAAACTAAATCATGGATTTAGTAAATTCAGGGGGAAGTAAGATTTAAAACATTTACACTATTTCTCCTTGTTTCATTTAAATGTAAAATTAGAAGATACAGTCAAAAAGTTTATTAGGATTAAATAGATTTTAATCTTTATCATGCCAAAAAATTGTAAGGTTTAAGAAATTAAGAAATTACTAAATCGAATTTAAATTAGATCCTACTTCCACCAAACAGCCCGTAACTTTCATTTTTTTAGTTTCTTTTTCCTGAACGAATAACGGATCTTGTTTCCAGTGAAGCAACATGACAATGAAAATTCAGTTGGATTTTCATACTCTAGAAGTATTTTATTAGTTTATATGAACGAAAGAACTCACAAGAGCAACAACGTTCTCGAAGTAAATATCTTAATAAACTCAAAACTGGATCAATAAAAATAACACAACAAAAAACATTGTAAGAAAAAAGAACGAAATGAAACGGAAAGAAATTGAAACTGAATCCAAACTCAAATACAACCATCAGAAAAATGAAAGAATTAAATCAAATAAAGTAAAATATAGTAAAGACATATTGTATATCCCTGCTTTTAAAAAAATATATATACATATACATATAAGCACGTCTCCTCTAATCAATAAATTTTCCAAATAGAAAACAAAAAACAAAAAGCAGATTCCCTAATCAAGAAGTTAGGGCACCGCACTCACGATTCAGGAGCACAAACGTAGACATCGTACTGTTCGTCCCGGACGAGCGCCTCCACAAGCAAAACGATCCCGGGGGATTCAATTCCATCACCATTAGTCACGAGAACAATGGGCTTCGTCACAGGCGGCAGCAAACCGGAGTCAACTTCCGAAGAAGACACCCTTGAATCCTCATTCGCACCCGTATCCTTCTCCTCACCATCTCCGTTTCCACTTCGAGCCTCCTTTCTTCCAGCAAGGACGCCCTGAAGATTTGCGATCAGCGCCGGCGGTAGTTGATTCTTCTTCATCGAGGTCACACTATTCGTCAGAAGTGGTACTGTAAGAGGATATAGAAACTCTTGAAAAAAAGATTCTGATGAGTTTCGGATAGGTGTTCGGAGGAGATAGGGGGACAGGAAGAAAGAAACAGGCGCTGCTCTGCCTTCACAGCTGGACCGGAGGGAGCGAGGGACAGAGACGGATGATTTGCGAAAAGAGTAACGGGGCAGGCCGTGTTCCGTTGGGATTGAACCTCAGTTTAAACAAATCTGTATTTATATCATCTTGTCTAGATTTTGTGATAATTATATTAACGATAGATTTAAGATTTAATGCTTAAATTTGGATTTTGTAGATGGTTGAATCATAAATATTAAATTATTTTTTAATTTAAATTGAATTATATAATAATAGTTTGAGAAAAATATTTTTATCGATTTTACATTATTTTCATTACGTAGCTGAATATGATTAAAAATTAAAATTTTAAACATTATATTTTAACTATTTTTTTAATGAATTTTTTTTAGTCTGAACCAGAAGATCAAAATCAAAAGTGTTGAATTTAAAAGCGTCTGAAAAACACACCAAATGACTAAGCATTAAGAGAGAGAAGTAGATGATGACACAGCGTCGCAAGGAATAGTAAAGAAAGTAATTTTTATTCACATAAAGGCCCCCATTTATAGGCAAAGTCCAGACATTAAAAAAGTACATATTCAGTTCCCTCATCATTGAATTTTCTGAGGGACTTTTTCCTAGTTACAGAGTTATTTAAGATTGGGGGGGCTGATTTGATCAGATAAGAGTTTGTTGATCGTTTGTTAAGCCTCGAATCGATCAATAATTAATCCAAAAGGATAATTTCTGTCGATTGTCCTGAGAGTTAATCACCGCTCTGCAAGAAATCTCCTGACATGTTCTGCAATCAACCGACAAGACGTCTCTCTCGCCATCGTCCAACCCGAAACAGTCATCAACAACTACGTTCGATAAGTTGTTTCTTCCTCTTGAGTCGTTCATCTGTCTTAAGATTTGTGCTAACATATAAAATGTACAAAAAAAATATTATAAAAATATTATGATTCATAAAAAAATAGTCTAATTCATCGATTCACTAGTTAATCATCAATTCTGCTGGAAAGCAATTCTGAACATGAATTAAACTAGTACGAGAACCATTTTATAATTGAAATGGTTGGACTGACCGATCTGGCCATGTTTATTTTACCATTTCCCATTCATTCTACTATATTTAAATAGAGGTTCCTATTATCATTCAAATGCTTTGGAGTTATTTGTTTTAATATAAAATAAGATTTTATTTTTTATTAATTGACTTGAAGTAAAATAAAAACAGTGTAATTAAGCGTAATTTGTTAGCCGGCGGAGGTGGTCAGCGGATGACAATGGCTAGCAGCTGACAATTGCGATAGTAATGGTTGGTTGACGGTGCTAAAAGGTGGGCTACAATAGTGGTTGGCCGCCAAGGCCGACAACAATGATGGACTATTGTTGTGATGGTCGGCGACTAGCCGCAATGGCCAGGGATAATGAACAGCATCAGCAGCAGGCAGCGATGAAGAACAACTATTGCAGTGGTCGCCGGCGAGCGGCATCAAACATCAAAACTCTTAAAACCCACACAACAAATACAATACACCAAAAAGCTTAACATGCATGACATCCACAATGCACTTATTAATATCTAATACCAAAATTTTTTTATTGATGCAAAACAATGCTTTCATAATTAACTATCTTCAATGAACGAAGTCTCAATGGCTAAGGAAAGGGCGATGTGATAGTCTAGCGAGGGTGGAGGAAATTGAAATTGTATGATGGACGCCAACAGATCTTGATGTATTCCTCTCGGCTCTCCTGAAAATTCTTCGAAGCGGCAATGTAGGACACGATGTGCTGCAACTCAGTCGCAATCATCGTTGGCATCGTCATCGATGTGGCAGAGGGACTTATAAGAGTAGTTGGGGAAACGCGGGGGATGTGGTGAGGCAAGTAGCGGAAGATGCTGAACATGTTGAAGAAGACAATGCGGAAAAAATGGAGGATTTTATGTTTGTTTCTTTTTAATGAAGTTTATGTATTAAAAAAAATTAATAAAATCTATGGAATTAACAGAGACAATATATATATATATATATATATATATATATATATATATATATATATATTGATACTTATATATATATATATATATATATATATATATATATATATATATATATATATATATATATATATATATATAAGTTTGAGTGAAGTCTGCCACAATCGTCAGTATTTTTTACTATCATGTTGTGGATACAACAAACTCGTCGGCTCCTAGACATCGCAGTGCATCGCAGCACGCAAACATGGGAAGTGATCTGTGGCGGGTTGCCTTCCATGGTTACGGTTTTTTTTTCTTTTGATTTTACCACTTCTGAGTTCCACTTATTCCTTGTCTTTATCTTCGATATAAAATCAATTAAGGCAAATTTTTTTTCTGCGAGCTTCATTCTCTTCATGCATGTTGGCTGATATCTACAGTTGCTCTCATTTTTCGTCACTCGGCTACTGGTGAGATGTCTGAAACCCTAAACTATCCTCTCTCTCTCTCTCTCTCTCTCTCTCTCTTACTCTCATTTCTTCGTATGAATAACTATTGCTATCAAGTTTTGATTTTTTTGTTGTCTTAGCGAATTCCAGCCCCTTAGGAGAAATACATATGCCTAACAAATTTTCACCTTGGCGAACATCCAGGCCCTTAGGAGAAAATACATTATGGAGTTTCTTATGCACCAATGTGGGTTGAGCCCTTTAAATAATCCATTAATTAAGATTCCTTAATTAAGTTTCATTTAATTAAGTTTACAAGAAAAAAAAAATTCCTTTAAATAAGTTTCCAAGAAAGAGGAATTTCCTTTAATTAAATTTTCCTTAATTAAACTTTCTCAGAAATTATTTTCCTTTCCAAGAAAAACTCTGTTTTCTTTCTCAGAAAAGCTCAATTTTCGCTTTAAAGATTCTTTTTTTTCTTGAAAACTCTGCTTTCCTTATCAGAAAAGCTCCGCCTTCCAGAAAAGCACTGCTTCCGCTTTCCTTCTAGAAAAGTCTCGCCTCCGCTTTCCAGAAAAACTCCTTTTTCCTTCTAGAAATGCTCCGTTTTCCAGAAAAGCTCCACCTTAATTAAGCCTGAATTGAGCCTCCAACAAAGATCTTCCTTAATTAAGCCTTTAGCAATTATTTTCTTTCCAATTGTTTTTCCTGAGTTCTAAAATATCTCTGCGCTAAATTTCCTTCTCCACATACTTTCTTTTTCCGCGTGAATTCCCTTTTCCCGCATCCCTTTCAATTCTGCTCTTTCGACGCTTCCTCGCGTTTGTTCGCGAAACTTCCTTCACGAATGTCATCCGCGACCTTCTGTCCAAACTTCTGTTCGCGAACTGTCGAATTCACCGAATCCAAATTGAAGGGCCCCTCAACTCTGTCTGTTGCGTAAGAAGCCCCTGCATGTCTCAGAAGATTGCCTCTGTCTGTAGCGGAAGAAGCCCGGATGCCCGATTCGCCTCTGTCGCGATCACGTTCCTCCCCTCTGGCGATCGCGAACCACTGCACAACCGTCGAATCTGTCTTCGTTGTCCTCAACGTCGTGAATCCTCGGTTGGGCAGAACCTTCGTCGAACTCCCGCAGGAACTCCTCGCACGCAACTTGCGACTCGCAAATCCTAGTCGTGAACCTCCAAGCAAATATTCATGTTGAAATCGGAGCTGCCTCCAACCTTCTTCCTGCACCGACAAAATTTTTCTTCTGTTCCATCAAACCAGTCTCTGATATCACTTTTTGAGAAATTAAGGCGAAAAAAATAATAATCGATACAAATCCAGAAGAATAAGACACAGAGATTTACGAGGTTCGGCAAAGATGCCTACATCCTCGGGAGCAGAGTGACGACTTCTTTTTCAATATTCAAAAAAGAGTACAGAATACAAAATTCAGCTCTCTGAGTCAAAGAGACTCATATAGGGTTACAAATATGACATATATATAACTCTATAGGAAAATATGTAATTACTTAAATTACTCATTTACCATACCGCGGGGTGTTGCCCCCGCACCCACAACCCACATAATGAAACTCCCCTGATTTGACAGATCCTTACTCTTCACTCCGCTCGTGGGCTCCGCTCCGCTCTAGCATCTGTCCCATTTATGATATTTGAGTCATACCTAACAAATCTCCGCCTTGGCGAATATCCAGTCCTTTAGGAGAATACATATACCCAACAAACCTCCATCTTGACGATTATCGAGTCCCTTAGGAGAAATACATATGCTTAACAGTATGACTTGAAGTTATGTGGTATTTTTAGAAGTTTCTTATGTAAACAAAGCAAAATTGTGTAGTATTTCTAAAAGTTTCGTATGTTTAGATATTGATGAAAGTTAAGCGATGAGCGATTCTTGACCCGACTCGCAATTACACAGTTATTTAATTTCTTGGCCAAATACTTGACCTGGTTTCCTTAAGCGGTTATTATGCAAAATGGATATATTTTATAATTTAGAATTTGATTTATATTTCACACTCTAGAGGTTTTATGCAAGTGCACGTGTCGTTTCAAATAATATAGAGTTTTCTCAGAGTATCGATCCCACATGGAAGCGATGTAAGAAACCCCTTAGTCTAATTCTAGTCTACTACTATCATGTCTTAGATTGGAATGTTTATTAAGAGTGTTTTTAACAACTACTCATAAATAAAAACCTAAATCTAAAGATAAACTCAACTAAATAAATTGATTTGGTAAATTTTGAGATGTAAAAACTACATTTCTCTTGTGAAGACCTCGATAAGGTGTAGGAATGAGATGCTTAGAATTTAATTTATTCTGTGACAATATGAGCAAACCAATTTTTTGCCCTCTTCCATGTGCATAAATAACATTGTCTAACCTAGAGCTAAGTTCCTAAATCTAAGGTTATGTTGGGTAGGTTCTAGCCTGTCACCCTAGATTATGCATTCTACCATCTCTTTAGGTCTAACTGGTCCTTAAGTTCCAAACTCTAGATCAAATTAGTAAGAATCTAGCATGTTACCCTAGAAACAATAATTTACACCCAATCAACAGATATTTCCCTAACATTGCATTGCCGCCTAAACATCTTCACTATAGCCAACCAGACAATGTGAGTGCACTAAAGTTGGGAAGTCACCGCTCTTTCTAGTCTTATTTTCAACTTACAACATATTTTAACGTAACATATGACCAGTACATTATGTCAGTGAAACAATAGAGATATTACTCATCAAATAGAAATTAAAATTATTCTATCATAAAACAAATTTTCCCACATATGCCACTAATTCATAGTAATAGAAAAGATTAAGGGAAACTACTCGCTAAGCATTGAGAAAACATAACAGAAAACTTCATTTAAATCAAAGAAAATATACTAAAAAAGTGTTTACAACAATTATGAGATAATAAAGAACACAATACTTAGATTTTTCCCTCTGAAAGAAAGATGAAAATCCCCCCAACAAAGTCTCATGGTGATCCATACAATGCTAATACAATTCCTTTCAAATATCTCTCAAAATCCTCTCCCCCGATCTCTCTAGAAAAGGTAAGAATCTACATTTTCTACTTCTATCTACGACCTCCAGTAATTCCTAAAGATTCCAAGAGTTTGAAATGCAAAAAGGTACATTTCTAAGCGCAAAAATCTGCCTAATAATTCCTTGGGGCGTCCAAAAACCGCCGGCAACCATTTCTGGCGCGTTGGAGCCATCTTTTCTATTTTCTGGGCGGGGATTGACGCCTAAGCGCCACTCTGCTGGCAGCACCCCCGTTTGCTTCTGTTTCGCTCTATTTGGCTATTTTAGCTCAAATCCGCCCCAAGTGTTATACCTTACTCCATTTGACTCAAAATTGCTCCATTTTTTGTTCCATACATAACACACAAATCTTATGTGCTTTAATATCACATTAAAACACTATCATTTAAAAGCCCTAAGAAGAGAAATACACTTTTTCATACATATTTGAAGTTTAGGTGTTATATGTAAATACTTAGGTATTGAGTGTTATGTATTTAAATCATCATTAAACAAATTGTTGGTCTTATTAAGCGATGTGCAAATGTCTCTTCTTTTGTCATATTACTAATCCATTTTTCAATGAAAGATATATCACTTTAATGATTGTTATATATATAATGTTGTAGTTAGTACATTAATATTATATAGTTTTGTGATAAAAAAATCTAAAGACGATATATGTGCTGTTTCGGAGAGAGATATTCAGATTTTATTTTGTCATATATAATTGAAAGAGATTGAGGTGGGCAAACAACCTGCCACACACCAACAAATAGGGGTGGCAAATTATAATTAAAAATTTTAAGGAGTCAACTTGGAGAGAATATAATAAGCCCGGGTAAAAGATAAGTGGGATGGCTTGAAACATGATTGAAAGGTATGGAAGTAGTTAAAATAAGGTGCAAATGGGTTAGACTTGAACATAATTAAAATGACTATTAAAACCTCGACTGAGTAGTAAAAAGAGAAGATGGAGATAAAACTTATTCCATCTCTATTTCAACATATTTGCGTGAGTATCTAATAGTCACACTTACACTATTTATCATTATAGTTTTTCCCTGAAGCAGAAAAATTAAAATTTGCTTGTTTTGATCTTGAACTTGAAAAATAGTTTAACGTAATGTTTCGTGGAGTTTTTGCCACAAGAGTTCATGCTTTGACTCCAAGCCACCAAGTTATTGAAATCTTATTTAAAATGAAGGTAGCTCAAATGATCTTATTGATTTGCCATGCAAACCAAGCATTAGTTCTCTTAAACGTCCATCTTAATTAGGACATACTGAAGGGAAAAATATTGTATCAGCAGCATATATTTAAGACTAAATTTCTCAATTTGTCTCTGCATGCACAGTCATGAGCTCCTCCACCAGTGGAGTAAAGCCACCACCATCAATATCCGATGTCATTCGTGTGCTTGATTAAACTTCAAAACACTTTAATTGCATGCACCTTCATCTTTTTGCAGTAATAATTATTTTGATATGATTTAAAGTGAATATATAATCTCAACAAGACATTTAAGATAATGATAGATATGAGACTTGATTTGAATTATTACAGTCAAAGAAAGTTTTATAACAAATATGAATTTAACATCAACTATCACAACTGCACGAGACACTCTGATCTCATGAGCGAGAATTGGACTCATCTTAAAATCAAATAATAATTTATTAATATTTATAATTAAATTAGGCCAACATCTTAAAAGCTTACCACGTAACACTAACAGTGTTTAAGTTTTGTTCCTCAATATATTTTATCCGGAGTGATTCTGTGGGAAAGATATTGCATTTGTACGTCCGCACGTCCGGACAGCCAACCACCAACCGTCAGGTCATCTGCTGATGAGTTTTATGACGACGTGGTGACCGGTAGTTGACACGACGGCACTATAATAATATTTAAGGAAATAAAAAAAATCAATTAATGTTCCCCTCCAAATCGTCGCACGGCATACTCAACGACAAACTATGCAAAAAAATATTATTTACATGCAAAAAACTAAAAAAACATTGTTATATTTTCATCCCAAATTTCAAAGGAGATTTACATACATACCACTTAATTTCCACGTATTTACATTTTAACACCTAAATATCAATTTTATCATGCATAATGCCTTATTATGCATGAAAAGTTGTAATGTACTTTTTAAAATTTAAATTAGTGATATTTTTTTTTATTATATGAAAGATTTCTATATAAATGTAAGAATCAGACTGTGAGATTTGTAAATACATAAGAATTCAGCCATAGTTTATCATCTTTCTATATATATATATATATATATATATATAAATATATATATATATATATATATATATATAGTGCATGTGTGTCAGTGAGTTTTGAGCTTGAGACATGGTACTTATGCACAACATAATGATTGAAAGTTTATTTTTTGGGGTGCTTTGCAAATTATTAAATTGTAGCAAGTCACTGTCACATTATTATCTCTCTTATAAAATGTCATTGACTCCCTCCGGATCATAATCAATAAGAGGATAAGAGATATGAATATGGATTGCATTTTAAATTTCATTTAATATTATTTCTCAACATTAATGATTTGTAACTGAATTGTTGTCACATGTCCATTGACCCGGGTCAGATGGTTCAAATAATGAATTACATTCTATTTAAGCAAAATTATTTGTGACACACCCCTAAAAAGTCATATTAATTCACATGGTTCCTGAGGAGCATTTTGACAGGAACCTTCAAAAAAACAAATTTAAAAATGCCCGCACTCTAATTTATGATCAATTAAAATGTTAAAGTGAGGCAAACTAAATGATATAAAAAATTACCCGATCTGAGTGAAAATGAGCCCAGATTTTGTACTTAAACATAATAGGAAGCTTTAAGAAATATTTTGGGCATCAAATGATCTACAAATCTAATAAGTTATAGAGTGTCTAGACGAGATGAATTCAACGGTCCAAGATCACTTAATTTCTACGTCATTAATGTATTTAAATACCAATAAAACTATATCTGATTAAGGGAATCACTATGGGTCGTCATATGTGGTGGTCTGAATTCATGTAGTATTTACAAATGATGTCATTTCCAAAATCTATAAATAGACGCCCATTATCTTCATGCAGATGGATGGACCTGGAAGAGAGGACTAAACGTGTCTTTAAGCTCTTGAGGATCCTAGAGCTCCACCACAACAGAGGCACCATCATCAGGTTGCTGATTGGACCATGACTGAACAATCGCCATCATTGTCATCAGCAACCACTTTCCGACCACCTCCTTCGCCATCATCAGATCGCCACCGCCAGACCACCGTTGCCTGATGGTTGCTGCCACAATCTAAATACTGCTTCCAAATTGTCATCCAGCTGAAATCAAGCTACTGTCACTGCCACCCGATTAGGCTACCATATTTGAACCAATAACTCCGGGCCACCGCTATGGTGTTGGACTACCGTTGTCGGGCTGCCACCACCACCAAACTTCTGACACCATGCCAGTGTTGAGTCACAACCTCCCCTGTTATCAGACCACTTTTGTCTTCAGGCCACCATCACTGGATTGTCACCTCTATGTCGAACCACCCTCATCGGACAACGCCACCATAGAACCATTGTCACTGGGTCGAGGTTGAGCCATCGTCGCTATGCCAAACCCCTAACGTCGGGCCATCATCTTCTTGCTAGACCAATGTCATGGAGTTGTCATCATCATAGTTAGGTCTCCATTGTAAAACCACCATCGTCATGTCAGACCGCCCTGGTCGGGCTGACATTACTATTGGACTATCGACACCCTACTGACATCATGCAACTGTCGCAATCAGACCGCCCTCACTTGACCGTTGCTACCATCGGTTTAATGTCATCAGGCAACTACCACAATCACAGTCATTGCCACTGTCAACTAACCACAACCACCGAATTATAGTTGCCCAACCACCATCATTGTGTTAGACTACTAACATCCGACCATCGTCACCATGCTAGGCCATCATCAATGGGTAGCAGCTGGCATACGACCAGTGCCATCACCTGCCAAATCTTCATTTCCTAGCCGCCATTATGCCAGTTCACGATTGCTTGTTCGCAGTCACTATTTTGGTACACCATCATTGTCGGCAGATCATTATCTCTTGGCAACCACTATGCATGATCATTAATGCATAATAGCCTCTATTGTTTATAGTACACTATCCCCATCACCAGACCATTATCATCCAACCATTGTTATGTATTATCATCATCTTCTGGCTATTCTTATGCTGAATGTTCTTCTCTCAATCGTTATTATGCTAGTTCACGATTGTTACAGTTGCTATGACACTATATATATATTAGCTAAGTTCAAATATTAGTTTCATAAAAATAAAAATTCGTGTATTTATTCGCGATATAATAGTCGAAGGTATAATTTTCTATCATAAGGCCGCATTTTACTCAAGACTCATCTTTTCTTAAAAAATAAAAAAAAATAAAAATTCAAAGGAGTCAAACAGATCAAATAAACTATTATATTATCATAAATCATTATCCAACAAATGAAAATTTTCCATAATCCACCATATGGAAATAATTATACACAATTAGGTGAATGATTTATTGTCAAATCCTTATCATCTAATTCTCTAAGGGGCCAAAGCTTTGTCGAAGGGATGCTTTACCTTATATGACATGTAATTATGCTTGAATTTGTTGCATTTTAATCACTCCAACTTTTCCCGTCAACCAACCTTTAAATTTAATTATCATATAAATTTCATGTAACTTTCACATATTGCTAATACATCTATAATATTTCCATTTTCCCATCGTAATTATTGAATTGTTGATATTTATGGGCAGATAATTGAGTATTAAGGGTGCACTCCATAATTAGTCTGATTTTATCTGATTAAGGGTCCGTTTTGGACAGTTTGTGTGTTTCAGGATAAGCTGTTTATCTTAAAACGCGGCCTGCGGGCCGGCCGCAGAGCGTTTAGTATAAAATCTCAAACGTAGTTTCAAATAAGTTGGCGAAATGCGCGAACCAAATGTTACGACGGCGTTTTCAAAACACTGCCCGCACTTATAAGCTGCCCCAAACGGATCCTAAGTTTTCATCCGTTGACTTAATTAATTTTTTTAACATATTATTTTAATAAAATTTAAAATTTAAATATTTATAAAAACTAGATTATTTTAAAATATAGGATACAAAAAGAGAAATTATAGTTATATCAATCAACAATCATTGAAAGATTACAAGTTATATTTTCGACACCATCATTAATATTTTGCAGGAATTTCAACTTATATAATTTAAAATAGAATTTGAGGTACTTAAACTTTTGATTGTATTATAACGCATAGCTTAGAAAGTTCCTAATTTTACCACTGTGAATTCTAATTAAGGATGTCTCTAATAACAGCTTGAGGCTTTCATAAGATCAATTATGCTTTCACTGCCCATTTCAATTCTATCCTAGCCATGTATAGAACATATATCTCGATGACGCTTGCTCGCAGGTCCTTTGACTTTGGCTCGGATGGCTCCATCTGATCGCTTAATTGAGCCTCCCAATCTTCTATCGGTGGGTCATCATTTGTTGTACTTTCTTTCTTTTGTTTTCTTCTGGACCGTTTAACTACATGTATTATTTAATTGTAGTCTCCTAATTATAATTTGCTTTAATGGCAGTCAACTCCACTCTTATAATGGTTTTTTTTTTCCAAAAAATTATCTCCACATAGCTTAGAACAAAAATATCATGCCACTTGTGCTCTATCTTTCATTCCAAAAACTTTGAAAGCCATTTAAATGGCACCATCACTAAACCCGACAAACATCTTATCTAGACCAACAACTCCATCAAGCTCAACCCCTAATAAACCACACGGATTTATGAGGGTCAAAATCTTGTTGCAAACTTCTAGTCAATTATATCCATCTCTTTACTCTCATATGTTCTTAACTCAGACATTTGCCATGAAAATTGATCAACTATTAAACAATGCTTACAATCAAACAATTGATCATGCATGTTATCACAACAAATTCAATGAGATGATCTACATAACACAATCATAAGGCTTTATCAAACTTATCTATCCTCACCATGTGTCTTCTCCAAAAAGTTGTTAATGGCCTCAAGCCTGCTCCTAGAAAATGATTCATAACTCATCCTTTCATTTACACAATCTAAGATTTCACTAAAGCTTTGTAGAACCTTACAAATACAAACATTTTTGTACTCATATAAGTAAAAGACATTTTGGTGACTAGAAATGATCCCCACATCATCACTAATTATTTCAAACTTCTCAACAAAAGTTTCACAAATGCTCAAGTCCATCATTTCCCACTTTCAATACCTCAAATCCTTACTTTGCTACATTTTAGGAACTGTAACTTTTGATTTATCCAAAAAAAGAAAAACAATTTTTATATGCATGTCCACTCTAACTCTAATTTTCTTAGCGACATTAAATCACAAATCCACAATGGCTAGTATGTATTATTGGAAAAAAAATTCACAGTGCATCAAAAAGCAATTCATAGTTGATGTTTCCTCCACAAAAAAACATGATATTGTGCTCTATCCCCAACAAAATATCCCACTTTATATCACTGTGACAATGTTTTGGCCCTTACACTCGCAAACAACCAAATCTTCCACTCTCATAGGAAGCA
Source organism: Phalaenopsis aphrodite (assembly GCA_003013225.1). NCBI lineage: Eukaryota > Viridiplantae > Streptophyta > Magnoliopsida > Asparagales > Orchidaceae > Phalaenopsis > Phalaenopsis aphrodite. The sequence goes on along the minus strand of NEWO01000003.1, from coordinate 910,023 downwards.
TATAAAAATATATTATCACTTCATTCATGATTGTATCAAGCCTCATGCCATCTCTGTACACCACATTGACTTTTAAGACTAGCTCGTGCACTACTTCACCTAATAACTCTTTGTTCTTACTTTCACTAACTATGAACTAAGTTGTCACTCTTGAATAAGGCAATCAACTCATAGGGGGATAACAACAACATGAAGCAACCATAACCACAATTTTGTGTCCACTTTTTGTTCTAGTTTATCATAGTCCCTCAATTGATAACAACAAAACTTATCACACTCTTTGAGTTATAACATTCTCCATCTCTAGATCAAAAACACTCCATGCCATGCTTATGTGCATCAATTCCATCATAACACTTTGAGATATGAATATATATATATTGTTAAGTCTAGTACTTTCTCATCTTTTAGCATCTTCCTCTACTTAGTTATAGTTTTGTATTCTTATTGTGTTTCAGCTTCATCTTCTAGCTTCATACTATATTAACAAGATTAGGGGATTTGAAATGTATTTAAGTACAAGAGCTTATTTGAAAAAAAAAATTCAATCATCTATTACATTAAAATACTTTTGCAAACTACACAAATTGCCCCAAATCACAAGCTTTTATCAAGTAAAGAACATAATGCAAAGAAAAAGATAATGTGTGCATTACATTCGGACAAATTATTTAATTAATGTTGATATGTGTGGGCATAACCAACATCAATTTGTGTTAATTTTTTCATGATTTTTCTTTCATTCTTTAATTATAGTTATTATTTCTTAATGTATATCACATTTGACATATACAAAAAGAAGAATAATAGTTGATTTAGTTGCGTTAAGTTAGAACTAATATTTCTAAAAATAATTAAAGGTATTAAAATTTTACTTGATTGAGTATAATTAGACATCAAAATTGATTTCAGATTTTACAAATTATCTCAAGATTCTCTCAAAATGAATAATTTCATTTTACATTTAAAATTAGAGAAATAGAATTCTCATTTTCTATAATATATTTTCATCAACAATTTGACAAAAGAGCTACAATCTTCTCTCAGTACTAAAATAATTTTTATGAAAACTTAAATGAAAATCACATGTTGTGGAATTGTATATTTGCGGCAGTAGAGTGATGTATTTATGTCCTAGTGTTGCATGAAAGCCAAGTACACATAGATGAAAAGAAATTGATAGAGGAGGCAGTGAGGGTTTTTAAGTGGAAAACCCAGGAGGGAAAACACCATGGGATATGTCTCAGTTGAAATGATTACACTTTGTTGTTGTAAGTTACAAGACTTTGCTGGCGTTTAATTGGTCGGAAACAATATTGCACAAGTGACAAGGGTTTTGTTAGGTTATGGTGCGATACTTCAGAAAAGTCACGGTGTCATGACAATAGAGCTCCAGTGACAACTACGGTGATGGCATTGGCGAAGATTGGGTAGTGGTGGTGCTGACAGCTATAATGAAGGTCTGACAGAGGCAGCAATTGATCGATGGTAGCACAAAAGTGATGGTCCAACTATGGCGCTGGTCATGAAGTGTCGATGGTGGTCAGGCAGTGAAACCCAACGACAGTCACAGTTGGTTGGCGGTGACTTGAAAGCGGAATTCCAATGGTGGTTGGGAAGTGGCGACGAAGTTCCAACGGTGGCGACTGTGTGACGACCAATAGGCGGGCAATGTCAATCGATTGACGATGGTCAAGAAACTGTGGTAGTGGTACAACTGCAGTACTAGGGTGGCGACAGTCCCATTTTGGTGGCGACCAGTTCTTGGTGGCTAGGAAGCAGTTGTCCATGGGTGGTCGGGAACCAGACGGTCGTCTAGCGGTGGCAATGACCGGTCGACAACGCTCTAGCGGTTATGGAGCCTAGAAACTCTCGAGAGCTTGAATCCCACCATCAACATATTCCTCCCGGTTTAGGTCTTAATTCCTATTTCGAGAATAGTGTAGGAGTCTATTGATAGATATTCTAATTGAAATCTTCTATAAATATTGTATGAATGTGAAACACTCCATTGAACGACCCATAGCGATGCCTCTAATTAGATTGTCTTTCATGAGCTTTGGAGTGTCTTAATGATGTTAGAATCGAGTGATCTTAAGAGTGTTGGATTCGACTCGATTGGAATATAAGTTTGTTAAATTTGGAATACACTTGACCATTGAATTATCTATCTAAAGCCTCCAATTATGCTTAAACAATTTTATCTGGTCTTAATCAAACTCGGATCGAAGCAATTTTGGCTTCATTGGACTTATTTTGTCGAGACATTCGATTTGGGATAAGCTTGATGGAATCGGGGCCCTGGATTATTTTGAATTTAAATCTGAGGCGTTAGTTATTTAATTGTTCTGAGATCCATGCATGATTAAAATAAATTTTTTTGAGGATGTATCGTTATTGGACATCAAATAGCATGAAAATGGTAGAAGAGACATCGAAGACAAAATACATTAGATAGATAAAGAGAGAGAGAGAGAGGAAACATGACCAATTTAAATATATTTATATGAAAAATTATTAAGTTATGTCTGAACGTACGAACAACAATGAAAGAGGAGGTCACATTATCACAAATTCCAATGTATGCGGCGTGGCTTCACCACCCACCATTATCCATATAATAATTTCTTCATTTCTCCACATTTATGTTCTTTATTTCAATGTGATTATATTCTCCTACTCTCATATGAAAAGCTTAATAATGTCCCATGTCTCATTGCTCTTTCTCAAATAAAAATTTTCAAAGTCATCAAAGTTAATTTACTAAAAGCTCGCTTTATCACTTTGGCCCAAACAAAAGATTATCTATTCTGGAATTCTACTCCACCATGAAATGAGCTATCTAAATTCAGGAGAGCCATAAATTATGCTTTTATATATATATTTTTTATTTGTTTAGGTGCTTTTAATTTGATATTATATGAATCT
>NEWO01000003.1:866815-901924 GCA_003013225.1 Phalaenopsis aphrodite | reverse complement strand
TAAAATTAAATAAACTTCAAAATACTTAAACTAGATAAAATCTTAAACACTTAAACCTAAGTGAAATAAAATACTAAAGTATTTAAATAACATAAGATAACCTTTACACTTAAACTAACTATGACACTTAAATTAAATAACTTAAGACAATTAAAATGAATTTAAAATAGTTTTTTCTTAAAATTAAAATTAATTTCAAACCATTTCAAAATAAATAAAAAAATTTAAAAATAACTTAAAAAAATTTAAAACAGTTTGAAAAAAAAATAAAACAAATTTAAAATAATTAAAAATTAATTTAAAACAATTTGAACATCTTAAAATTAATTTAAAATTAACTTGAAATAAATTTAGAATAACCTAAAATAGTCCAATAATAATTTAAAACAACTTAAACACTTAAATAAAATAAATCTCTAAATAGTTAAGCTAGATAACATCTCAAACAATCAAACCTAAATGAAAAAAAGGCTAAAATATTTAAATAACATAAGTTAACCTTAATCATTAAACTATATAAGTTAAGATAACTAAGATAATTAAATTAAATATTCTAAGATAGCTAAGACACTTAAACTAAATAACCTAAGATGACCAAGTCACTTAAAGTAAATAACTTAAGATTACCTTAATACATAACTAAATAAGTTTAGATAATTAAGACATTTAAACTAAACAACATAAGATAACTAAAATACTTAACCTAAATAATTTAAGATAACTTGGTACATCGATCAAAATAAACTTAGAATCATTTAAACACTTAGACCAAATAATATATTAAGAAATATAAACTAAGATGACAACATGCTAAGTTACTTAAACCAAAATGACTTGAAAGACATAAATATTCAAACTGACACTCGTCCAAAGGAAAATATGTCGAGATTTTCATACTTCTTTTATACTGTTTTTAATGATATTGCACTTTAAAGAAATGTATTTTTGATGTTTTGTTTCAGGAATGATGAATTAGGGTCAATGGAGCAAAAAGATGCAAAAGGAGCGAATTTGGAGCAAAAAGGACCAAAATGTGGAAAAGCTGCACTAGGGCGCCGACGGAGAGAATTTCCCGAGGCTACAGGATAAATTCTCTAGAAGGCCGCCAACGACGCCATCGAGGCCGCCGACAGCGGGATCGACGGTTAGGTTACATGTACAATGGATAAGGCCGGATTTTGGAGGGGTGTGTAAGCAACTCTTGGGAAAACTCATCCATATCTTTAAAGAGAACATTTTTGGCCGAAAAGAGAGGAAATAGAGAGGAGATAGCGAGGATAGAGAGAAGATAGGTTCCATTTGAGCTTGCTAGAGCGTGTAATTGTGAGGAATTCTTCGATAAATTGCAAGAGTTGAGGGAAAGTGAGAGATTTCTTCCTCCTTGCTACTTCGAAGAGGAATTCTGTGTGCTGTAAAAAAAGGAAGAAATTCAGAGGAACTTTGAGGAGTGTTCTTGGGGAGAAATTTAGAGATAAGTTCTTTACTTTTTATAGTTTGTATGGCTTTGATTTCATTTATGAATTTCAAGTTGTGTTGTGCTTTCCCCGTGAGTTCTGAGTAGTTTTCTCTGTCTTTCTCCTTGTCTCGAGATTTGTGAAATGGTGATTTGAATTGGTGAAGCCATGAAAATGTTTAAGAAATTGTGATGATATTTTCACTTTGATCTTCATTTACTTTCAATCTGGCCAATTAAATCGTTAAAATATGTTGAGTTTTACAACTAAACTGAAAATTACATCCAAGATTCAGGGAGGTCAAAGCCCTTGGAAGTTGGGTGCAAATAAATAGGAAAATATTACTATTGGGCGTAGAATTGGAGATTTTAGAGTGACAGACTAAAATCCCCAATTNATTTATGAATTCCAAGTTGTGTTGTGCTTTCCCCATGAGTTCTGAGTAGTTTTCTCTATCTTTCTCCTTGTTTCGAGATTTGTGAAATGGTGATTTGAATTAGTGAAGTCATGAAAATGTTTAAGAAATTGTGATGATCTTTTCACTTCGATCTTCATTTACTTTCAAACTAGTCAATTGAATCGTTAAAATATGTTGAGTTTTGCAACTAAAGTGAAGATTACATTCAAGATTCAGAAAGGTCAAAGCCCTTGGAAGTTTGTTGCAAATAAATAGGGAAATATTACTATCGGACGTAGAATTTTAGATTTTAGAGTGACAGACTAAAATCCCCAATTCAGTTTTATCATTTGGGTGCTGATGTGTAGATGTTAGCCCTCTGGTGAGGGGAACGTGGGAGTTCCGAAGTGAGAGCTGGTATCCTCCCAGCCTAGCCACAGAATCAGTAACCAAGCATAGGATTAGTCAATGCTCTTTATGCCTGGACCAAAGGGTAAAGAATAGGTATGCTCCTATTTGACACAATATAATTGAATTAATTCATTTTATCCGTTCATTATAATTTCTTGGCAAGGAGAAGGATACTTTCTTATATATTGAATATCACAATTAAACGTTGTTCTCTCTCATTAGTTACTATCCAAAATTATCTACTTATTTCAATTGCTTATTAGTGACAGATAAGTAACTTGTAGTTGAAGTATTACTTTTTATTAAATCTTAGTCCGTAGTATTCTTTTTCTCCCTGTGGGATCGATATCTATGACTCCATTAGAGCCCTATATTACTTGAGCAATATGTATACTTGCGTTGACAATCGACTTTAACATTATTGAATATTATATCTATACATCTTTATTAAATCAAATATATATATAAAGTCGCAGTCAAGTTTTTGGCATCGTTGCTGGAATTTAAATCTTCTAGTAGCGTCATCAAATTCTTGTAATTGTTGATTTACAAAAAGGTTGGTCAACTCTCTTAAGAAATTAACAACTTAAACATATAAAACCTTTAAACCATCTAAAACTTTAATAGAAATTTAATCACTTAAGCTTGTATTTGACATATGCATCTTAACTTCACAGTAAACATTGTAAAACTAAACCTAATGACTCTGAATGAAAAAAAAATCAACCTAAGAAATTAAAGTCACAAAAATAAACTTAGTGTTGACTTCATTTTTTGTTGAGGTTTAGTTTTTTACTCTTTAACAACCTAGGGTTTAGTCATAGGATATTCTGGTTGACTATTCCTAGAGGACTAGAAATAGGAACCCTTACCATTGTAAATTCCAAATTCTTCTTTACTCAACTTGAAGTTCCACATGTTAGTCCTAACTCTAGCACTTAGTAGGTGGGGTCAATATGGAGGAGCTCAAGGGGAGTCCCCCATAGGATGGTCAAACCTAAGGACTAACCTTGGGTGATCTGGTTCTGGTGGGGCTAACTTACACACACTACACATGTTGGTCCTTGCTCCTCTTCAAAGTAGCAAGGAGGAAGAAATCTCTCACTTTCCCTCCACTCTTACAATTTCTCGAAGAATTCCTCACAATTACACGCTCTAGCAAGCTCAAATGGAACTTATCTAACCTCCAGGTCTCCAAAAGTCTGCTACTCTTCTCTTCTCCTCCCTCTTATCCTCTCTATCTTCTTCTCTATTTTCGGCCAAAATGTTCTCTTTAAAGATATGAATGAGTTTTCCCCAAGAGTTGCTTACGCACCCCTCCAAAATTCGGCCTTATCCATTGTACATGTCACCTAACCGTTGATCCCGCCGTCGGCGGCCTCGATGGCGCCGTCGGCGGCCTTCTAGAGAATTTGTCCTGTAGCATCGGGAAATTCTTGCCATCGGCGGCCTCGAGGGCGTCGTTGGCGCCCTAGTGCAGTTTTCCACATTTTGGTCCTTTTTGCTCCAAATTCGCTCTTTTTTGCATCTTTGTGCTCAATTGACCCTAATTCATCATTCCTACAATAAAACATCAAAAATACATTTTTTTAAAGTGCAATATCATTAAAAAACAGTATAAAAGAGGTATGAAAATCTCAACATATTTTCCTTTGGTCATCTATCCCTCGGGATAGGTGCACTACTTGCAGTATTGGGCTCGTTTATTTAAACTATTGGAGATATGAGATCAGTTCGGTCTTATATTTTCAAAATTTTAAAATATTATTTTTAAAATTATATATGTATTAAATTAAATTAAAACGAGTGTTATGATATCCATCCTACCAGCTGACAACTTAACAACTCCCAACTTTTTTGTGTCGACACTTAGAATACCCTGATTTATCACAATTCACCAACAAACATGTGAGCTAAAATAAATTATCAATTAAATATCAAACTCCAAAAAAAATATAAAATACACCAACTTAAATCATGAAATCAAACATGGATAGATCAACTATGAACAATAGAATTACAAGCATAGAACCAAAACTGAGGATCAACATACCCTTGGTTAGACAACTAGGTAACCTAGTTAGTGCCAAGAACTAGGACTTTTAAATAAACATTATTACCCCCAAGACTATGTAAGTGCCCTGGGATGGAGTAATCCATGATTCCTGACGAAGAAACTTCTAACAACCTTTAGCCAAGAAACTCTCATTTGTTATTGTTATGACACTAAATGAGGATTTTTTATTATAAGGCTGGTTTGTAGTTGAAGGTTACTGATGCACTAGAGACGATGGAAAGCCATGAATATCTTGATCAGGGGCTTTATTCCTAAATTTTTGGTTAGTTTACTTATTTGAACTCCTTATAGAGTTTAGTTTTGTTTTAAAATTAGTGTTTTACCTCCATCTATAAATATTTCATACTTAACTCTACCCCCTTTGTTTAAGGATCTTTCTAACTCAAAATTTTCAAAAACAAAATTTTCAAAGACATCTCTCAAATTCACACCCCAAAACTTTACTCTCAATCAACCTTTTCAAACCAAACTCATCCTTCCCTTACTCTAGCTCTTTAATTTTTATCACAATCTCAATCAAACTCAAACTATTCAACAATCACCGAGTCTGAACCCTCTGAGCAAACCTGCCTTCTTGGGATGATCAAATCTCATTTTCGGGCCTTCCATGACACCCCCTTATTGGATTGTAAGTCTCAATCGTTGAGCTCAATCTCTTTGAAAATTTTGAACTTGAATCCATCAAGCATCATTGAAGATCTAACTTTGCAATGTTCAATCTTGAAATATGTATATACAAGTCAATACTTTAATCAAGGGTTTTCTCTGGAGCTCCCAGCTCCGAAGATGTAATTAACTATAAGGACTTATACTTATAGGGATACCAGACGCTAAAATAAAATGAACCGTATTTTACCCCCGTAAGGTAGGGGAAAACCCACTAGTTTTGTAAACCCGTAAATCTTAAAGATTTTTATCATATAAATAATTAGATTCATTTCAAGGTAATATTTCTTCCCCTTATGGTGGTGTATTCTTCATTAAATGTCGAATATAATAATTTATATATAAATTTTTTGAGATCTATGATGAATACACTCGAACAAAAAAAAACCTCTAGCACTCAAGCAAACTACCACTTAGTGGTGCTCCACATTTGCGTCCATTTGTAAAGCTAGCATTTCACACTAAAAATAGCACACCAATCACTCTGCCTCAAGAATAACCCAAAAAATTATTTATTTATCTTTGTCAATGACATATGGATTACAATAATTCCTCTACAATTATCAAGACTCACACACACAAACTCAAACAACAATTCAACCTCTAACAACTTGGTCTCTTATCCTAATTTCATAAGCTACAAGTTCACCACACCACACCACATCAGGCTACTTTTTGCATCAGACAAATTACCACACCAATCTAATTTAGTTAGCTGACATGCTTCAATCCAAGCCAATCCTAAAACTAGTACTGCCCTCACACTTTAATATATCAAAAAATCTCAATCCACCTCTCTTCGAACCATAACACCTTAGAGAAATGCTACGATCACTATAATACCTTGCCATCACATTACCTGATATCACACTCACAATCAATTTTCTTAGCCAACGCACACACAAACCCCAAACAGAGCATTCATAACTACTCAAAGCATTGCTCTGTTACCCTAAAGGGACATTTCATCGCGGACTTCTCGTTACAATGGGTGACCTATAACTCCAAGCATATATGGGCGCGTATTAGGTAAGCAACCCAATAGATAGAAATCTACAACATGATTCTACATTTACCTCGAACCTAACCTAATATCCTTGTCAACGACGAAATAACTCACAGTGTTAATATCCCAATAGAAGTGAAATATATTGCACTAGCATCAGGTGCAATATACATCATTCGAATACAAAAAATCCTACTAGTCGCTTTTTCAACCCCACAAACAACCAAAATCTATAATGATAAATTTGTTGCTTAACCTTTAAATAATATTAACAAGAGGGAGATATTTTTTAAATGCCACAAAGGAGCATATCATGTCATTAAATTATACTATAACTTTGATTCATCTAAAATTAATTATATACAAAACATTTAATATTATTGTCAACCTTATCCAAAAATTACGTGAGAAAGAATGACATACGCGCAGTATTGATTCTCAACATCATATGTTTGAAGAGCATCAACGTTCTTTAAATATTTCCGACCTACACGGCTATCTCGTGTTTTGAAAATTCAAAATTTCAAACCAGAAGCCCCACTCCCATTCCACTAAAACTTCCGAGGCGCTCAAAGCTGTACGATCTCCTCGAGCCTGGAGTCGGATTTCTTTTTGTCTTAATCCATAGAAACGTAGGTTTTCACTGACGGTCAAGATAGAGAGAGAGACCAAACAGATCAACTCGTCTTTCTCATTTGGCTTCAAGGGTTCTCAGAAGGCTTTCAGAGCTTGTTTTCTTCCGTTTCTGTGAAGGTGTCGTAGTTCTTCTGTTAACATTTCTGCGGCTTGCTTGTTGTGGGGTTGGATGGATGCTATAATGGTTGCATTTTGTTGCTCTTGTTTGATTCATTTGTTTTCTATGTATCGTTTCCCTTATTTCTAGCCTATATAAAATCGTTTTTTTTTTAATTTTTTTTTTGTTAGACTATGCAACTTCACAATGCACAGTAGACCTAATTTACTTTTTGTGAAAGGGACCTTTGATCTTAGAATCATTCAAGAATTTTAGCTTTACCATGGACTGCATTTCACCTTTTCTCACCCTAGCTATGTCTATTTTTCACCAACTACAGATTAACCTAACACCACTTGTTAGATGCGGCAAGGTTTTTTTTTACTCGCAAGTTAACAAGACTATTTCGTTGCGTCGCGCTTTATGTTTCATTTCTCTTGTGATTTGTGATGGAGTTATCTTTACATGTATTTTTACCTCGCAGCAATCTTTATGTCACTTCGATTGTGCAAAAGAAATAATCACTACAATCAGACTGTCTTTTTCACTTGTTCTTTTGAAAGCTTCTCTTGGAAAGACCCTTATTTCTGATCCTATTGTTCTCCTTGTTTCATTTGGCAGCTCGCTCTAATCTTGCAAAGCTTAAACAAATCAATCCGAACACCAAAAAGCAAACTATCCGCAGGAGCTAACTTTTGGCCGAAACTTAAAAAGTATGTTTACAAGCACTAATCTTTTGCTTTTTCCCCATTTCAAGATTTAATTTATTACGTTGATTTGATTCATTGTGCGTTAATTGTTAAGTTTCTCGATCCAATATGCAATATAATGTTGCATTGCATTCAAAGTTCAGGTTAGCTTGAGCCTGCACTGCTTTCATAATGAGGGAAGATATTGCATTTGATAACCGGACAAAGCCATGCAAGATTTCTCAGCAAAATCAGGCCTTGAGGATCAACGGAAAACATGGAAATCCTCCCAAACCTAGATCTAGTTCCTCTTGGGGATCTCAGATTGTAAAAGGCTTTGTGACGGACAAGAAGAATAAATTGCAAGCAGTAGTTCCCATATCGAAGCCACCTCTTAACTGCGCTGAAGATCACAATCATAATAACCAATACTTAGTGTATCATTCGCGTGTTAAAAGATCTCTTATTGGCGATTTTCCATGTTCTGAAACTGCAACACAGGTTCATCCTCATGCATTTGATTGTCAAAGGGTAAGGTCTCCATCTTCTAATGATCTCTTTACGGAGTTGGATCACCTTAGAAGTTTGCTTCGAGCATCCAAGGATAGAGAATTAGGATTACAGTCTGAGTTACAGAAGTGTAAAGCTGATTCTAGGATTTCAGAGCTTCAAGGTTTTCTTGAGATAAAACATGCTGAAATTGAAAGCCTTAATACTAGAATCTGTGCTCTTGAAGCTGAGAAAGCAAACCTCTCTTCTCAGCTAGCTTCACTTTCTTCTATGTTGGAAAGACATGAGAATTCAAGGTCAGAAAGAAGTCAGAATAGGGCAACTGATATTAGTTCTGAGCTGAAACCATCTTTTTACAGGAATTTAGAAATGGAAGTGCTTGAATTACGTCGAATAAATAAGGAACTACAGTTTCAAAAGAGGAATCTAGCCATAAGATTGGCTTCAACTGAGTCCCAACTAGCTTCCCTTGCAAAGGTTAGTATGGCAACCTTATGTATAGTGATTAAACATATTTAAGTTATTTTTATCCGTTGATGAGCTTGTTGGATTAATTATTTTCTCCAGAGCGATATTGTGGCAAAGGTTCAAGCAGAGGCATCGGTGTTAAGAGTTACAAATGAAGATCTTTGTAAGCAAGTTGAGGGCTTACAAATGAGGAGGTTAACTGAGGTTGAGGAGCTTGCTTATCTGAGATGGGTGAACTCTTGTTTACGCCAAGAACTTTGTAACTCGGAGAAACAGTCCAACCATAATCTAAATCTTACCGATGACTTCACGTTTAGGACTATTGATCATCTTGCTGAGAAAGCTGATGTTTTTGATGTTTGTGATCCAAAAAAAATGATATCATCGAAGCTTTCATCCTGGTGGCCTCAATCTAATGATAAATTTCAGATGTTTGATTGTCAAGACTTTTTTGACAAAGATTGGATTGAAGTGCATGAAGGGATAAACTCTCAACGGAGACATTCTATTAGTGGATCAAACACTTGTCCCGAGGACTTTAATGTTGTTAACAAAAGGAGACAATCTGATGGTTTTATTTATCATAAAGAAATAGAACAAACAGATATGGGAAAGGAAAGGGAGCAGATAATTGTTAAAAAACATGATTTTGAAGATGTTCAGAGCTCCTATTACCCCAGTTGTAGAACTGAGCCAATCAAAGTCGCAGCTTTTGACGTTGAAAAGCGCACTTTACGAATTCCAAACCCTCCACCACGACCTTCTACTGCAGCTCCTAATGTGGAAAATAGAGTTGGATCGGGTCCAATTCCTCAGCCCCCTCCGCCTCCTCCACCCCCACCAAAGTTCTTGGCTAAAAGCTCGGGGATTATGCAAAGAGCACCACAGGTTGCTGAATTATACCATTCTCTGATGAAGAGAGAGTCGAGAAAAGATAATTGTGGCGGAGGGGTTGGTGATATTCCTGATGTTGCAAACGTTCGTAGCAGCATGATTGGAGAAATTGAGAACCGTTCTTCTTATTTGCTGGCTGTAAAATTCTTTATTTATTTGTTTATCCTAATTTGCAATGTTTATATCATATGCTAATCAATCTCTGCCTCATTTTTTAGATAAAAGCTGATGTGGAGACTCAGGGAGAATTTGTAAACTCTTTGATAAAAGAAGTAAACACTGCTCTTTACCGAGACATTGAAGATGTTGTTGCATTTGTTAAGTGGCTTGATGATGAACTTTGCTTTCTTGTGAGCGTCCCACTTGAATGTTTTTGTTATTTAGCTTTAGCTGTTGGTGATTTTAATAGGATGCATGTTTATCCTTTTGAAGGTTGATGAAAGAGCAGTGTTAAAACACTTCGATTGGCCTGAGAAGAAAGCTGACACACTGAGAGAAGCTGCTTTTGGCTATCTTGATCTAAAGAAATTGGAGTCTGAAGCCACAAACTATGAAGATGATCTTCGTCTTTCTTGTGAGATTGCATTAAAGAAAATGGTGGCACTGTCTGAAAAGTAAGATTTTGCTTCTAATCCATAATCTTATTGTTGATATCTGTAAAGCTTTTTCAATTTCAAATAAATTATTGGGAAATTTGTGGACCTTAGAATTGAACGTAGTGTCTATAATCTTCTGAGAACAAGAGATGCTTTGATGCGCAACTGTAAGGAATTTCAAATTCCCATAGATTGGATGCTTGACTCTGGCCTTATTAGCAAGGTATCAACTTTTTATTTGTGAGGAATATTCTAGTTAATTAAACATTGTGTATAAGCCTATTTAGCATGCTTAGGCATTGAAAAATTACTAAATTCTTATTAATTTAGTATGTCTATGATGTGATGTTCATTTTTTTTTGCCTTTTCTATCAGAAGAACAAATTTTAGAGGAACTGCTTTATCCACTCGCTTACTGTGTTTTCACTGCAGATTAAATTTGCTTCAGTCAAGCTTGCCAGAAAATATATGAAGAGGGTAGCAACCGAGCTGCAAGCCATGGGAGCATCTGATAAAGGTCCTGCATTAGAGTATATGCTGCTACAGGGTGTGAGATTTGCTTTTAGAATTCATCAAGTAAGTTTCAACATTAGTCTATGTTATTTGCTACTTATATTTTTATGTAAACTATTTTCTCTAAGAATTCTTTTTTCACCGTCATTCTACACTTTAGAAGTTATACTTCACTTGTTTTCATTCCAAATATGGGCTCAAAACCAGCCGCCACCACTATAAATTCTCTAAAAAGGCCTATTGGACCAATCTCTTTGCAATCACCACCAACCCCTCCAAAAAATTTTCTCTTAAAAATTTTTACTCCATTTATGTCACACAACGAGCTGGTCAATCGAAGCCCATTAGAATTTGGCTCACAAATTTCAACAATCTCTATTTACAAGAATTGAAAATAAATCATCAATCTTCGTCAAAACATTTTCCTCCTTTTCCTCAATAGTCCCAATGTCAACACTGAACACTCACTATTTACAAGAATTGCTCATCTTTGGCAATAGGAAGTGGCCTGGTCATCGTATTAGCAAGTTTATTATGAGTGTTGAGTTACAATAATATTATCATGAGCAATGATTGCGCACATAAAATGATACCGAACATTAGCGTGTTTTGTTCTATTATGAAACAATAAATATATGGCGAGGAAAAAAGCATTCTTGTTATCATACAAAATTGTTGTAATTTCTAAGTTCTTGTGGACTTTGTCAGACAGCTAATTCAATCAAATAGCTTTCTTAAAAACTTCAGTAATTTTCATGTACTTGAGCTTAATAGTAGACAATGCAACGGCAGTTTGCAAAATAGCTCTCCAACTGATAGCACAATCTCTAATGGTGACAGCATATCTTTAAGAGATCTTTTATTAAGGTTACTAGCAAAATCAGAATCAACATAATCAATCAGTTCATTTCTAATCCTTCCAATCTGCAAACAAGCATCAGTAGTGCCACATAAGTATCTGGAAATTCATTGAACTGCTCTTCAATGTTCCTTACTCGGATTTGCCACATCTACTAATTGCACTAACTGTATGTGACAAATTTGGATTTGAAAAAAAGACTAGCACACGTGAGAGATTGCATTAGAATATGAAACATGTGTCATATATGTAACCTCATCATTTTGTGTGGAGATAATGTAGCTGACAATCTGAGTATAACTATTATTAGAGAGTTAACAAATTTTGCATTCTACACGTTAAACCTGTGCAGAATTTTCTCTATATAAAATTTTTTATTTAAATATAATATACGGATTTATTTATTTATTTAAATATCCATGCTATGCATATTTCTTATTGCTCCCAAATTACTCATTTCAAGCTTCTTACTAAGTTAGACTTTGGCCTTTCTTATCCCACTCATATTCTTAGTTGTTAATAACATATCCTCAACATATATGAGTAAGTATATTAATTGTTTATCGTTACTCTTTTTGGAAGTGAACACTACTGCCATAACTACTTTTGAAATCTTGAGTAGCCATAAAAATTCAAGCCTCTTATGTATTTCTCTAGGAGATTGCCTCGTATCGATCTTTGATATCTTCCCTTTTCCACATAGACACTTTATTCTCCCATTTTTGACTTGTTGGGATCTATTGAAGTATCAATAAACTTACATACACTAAGATGTATGACCTTTATTTATTTTAGTAGATCTAGGATAATGTAGCTGACGATCTATTGAAGTATCTTTATTTATTTTAGTAGATCTAGGATGTATTTCCTCTATGATATAATGATGTCTTTTTTTGACCTTGCTACTTTCATACGTAGAAATTATCTCATGTCTCTTAGGTTCTTGACTTCAAACTCTGTGGCAAGCACTTTTTTTAATCTTGAGAATCTCACTTTCATCATCACACATAAGAATCATATAATTCACATTTATTATCAATGTAACAATATGACCTTTCTGAGTGTGTTTTACAGATAGAGTATGATCAACTTGAGTTTGAGAAAAACTATTACATCTCGTAGTTTTAATAAATCTTTTAAACCGCGCTCTTAGTGATTTCTTAAGCCCATTGAGAAACTTTTAAAGCTTTCATACTAAGTGATTGTTAAAATCATTCTCAATTTTTTGGGGTATCTTCATGTGCACTTCTTCCAGATTCTCATTATGAAAGATATTTTTTGTATCAAGTTGATACAATCCTCATTCTTTGCTGTGTATATGGAGTTAAAGCACACCACTATCTGGGCGCCTAAGCGCCCATCTTTGGCCGCTGATAGAGAGGGGGGCGCCTTTGCGCCCCCTTTGGGTGCTCAAGTGTTCATATTTTTGGTGCAGACGAAAGAGCCGGTGCTTAAGCGCTTAAGCGGCGGATTTGCTTAGCGCTATCCCGAGAGCTTGGCGTTTAGACGCCAGATTTGGCGCCTAAGCACCCGGTACAATTACTTTGCTTTCTGGGGTTTTAAACCAATTTTAAGTGGCGTAATGATGGGCTGGTGTAGGTCTTCCTTTAGTGTTCTTCAATAAGTTCCTGATTAAGGGGAGGAGAGTTGAAGAGGAAACTTTCTGGGAAACGTCTTGTAAGTTTCTTCGTATGAGTGTAGAGAAGAAGCTTGTGTGAGTCCTTTGTGAAACTATCTGATTTTTATAGTGAATTAATGGTGGTGTGGCTTCGTGATTTTTTCCCGTTCTATGTTTTTTCACATAAATTTTCGTGTGCTTTTTTATTTGTTTTGATTTTGCTTCTGTGCTTAAATGTATTGTTATGATTTTCTTGAATCACGTGATTCTATTCCAAAGTGAAAGAGGAAGGGGATTCTTTCGGAGTAGCTTCTCCCAACATTCTTTGTTAACTACTGTTGAAAGAACTCTTATAGTGTAAGTTTGACAACTAGTGCAAAGGTCTCCCAATAGTTGATCCTATAAACTTGAGTGAACCTTCTTGCAACAAGTCTGGCTTTGAATCTATTCTCATCAGTTTTGTATTTGTTGTTGAACACTTATTTGCACCCAACTGACTTCATATTTTGAGAGAGTTTAGTGAGAATTCATGTGCTATTAACATTTAGTGATTGAATTTCTTTAATTGTTTTCCTATATTCTGAATTTTCTAGTGCTTCATAAATGGATTTAGGAATTTGCATACTATTAAAGTTAGAAACAAAAACTTCGTAGGATGAGGATAGCTTCTCATAAGTTACATACTCCTAAATTGGATATCTAATGCAACTTTACTCTTCACCAGCATCATAGGTGAACGGGGATAACTCATATGAGTGATAGAATCCTTACCCAAAATTTCAAGTGAATGCGGACTTAGGTTTTGGTTTGAGTAGTTATGTCGTTGCAAGTTGTCTTCCACTTTGTCGAGATTTTTCTTCCTTGTGTAAACACAAAGTACTTTGTTCTGGACTTTAGGTTGGGTTGATTGCATTGGTTGGGCATCTTCAATCAAGATATGATGGTTAGGTAGAGTAGGTGGTGAGGCCATGTAGGTGTCATCACGTACATCCAAAAATTAATATTAATTTAAACTCTCCTCTTTAACAATAGATTGGGGTAATATGATTGATTTTAAAAAAAATGTGACATTGATGAAGTTGTAGTATTTTCTGGTGATAGGAGAACACTTATACCCCACTTTTGTTGGTCGCATATCTAGAAAAAATACACTTGATTGATTTAAGTTCAAGTTTTGTACGATTTTGGGAATAGACTCGAACAAATGAAACACACCCGAAGATTTTAAGTGGTATAATAGAAGAGAAAATTCTGATGTGAGGATAGGTACCCATCAAAACATGAAGATGTGTTTTGAAGTCAAGTACCCAACTAGAATTTTGATTGATAAAATATGTTGTAGTAAGAACTCTTTCTCACAAAAAATGTTTATTGTTGTGAAACTTGATGAGATTATAATTAAGTGGGATACCTCAAGGAGATGTTTATTCTTTCTCTCTACTATCTCATTTTGTTGTGAGGTATCAATACATGAACTTACATGGATTATTCATTTTTTTTAAAGATAGGACCAAGAGATGAAATTGAAATATTTCTTTGTATTATCAATTTTGAGGATATGAAGTTTGCATCGAAATTGAGTTTGAATTATGTTATTGATGGTTTGAAAGATTTGGGATGTTTCATATTTTTTCTTCATTAGGAATATCTAACCACTTCCAGTGTGATCGTCTTTAATGAGACATACCATCTAGTCCCACTCAGGATTTTCACATTTGAAGTTACTCAACCATCACTGTGGGTGATGGATAAAGGGTGTGAGAGTTTATGTTGGATCATGAGATAACTATTGCTAGTGTCTTTGGCAAGTTGACAAATTTCACATTGATAAGAATTAAAGTTTTTATGGATAAACAAATGAGGATACAACTTTGCAAAATAGTTCAAATTAGGATAACCAGGCGACAATGGCATAGCATGACCTATTTTTCTATAGAAATAGACTCAACAGACTCATATTTTGAGGTAAAAATAGAGGTGAGATCATTTGTGTGTTTGGAGAGAGATTTTTCTTGAGCAGTATAAGCCTTTATGTATTTCAACACTATCAATCATCTTTCTTGACTCTACCTGAAATTCCCAAGTGTATGCAAGGAATTTAGTTATACATTTCATATCATGAGCAAGCTCACTAATTAAAATTAAATTGCAGTCAAACGGTGGGGCATATAAAACATAGAGGATAGTAATACCTTGAGAGTGCTTTACATCTCCTTTTCTAGCAATTTTTTAGGGTGATCAGTCTGACTGGTTTGGATGTTGAAGCCTCTTTATAGGACTAATGATCAAAGGTACTTAAATCTATGATCGAAGTTCTAAATCTCACTTATCGGCAAGATGGGAGAATGATATATTACATGGGCGGGTCATGTGGTTGGTGGGCTGATCTAAATTACCTATAAAGATTTTTTTTCAGTACTTCATATTTTTTCTTGGTAAATGGTTCAAAATTAACCTCCAGAGTAAAACATGACATCTTCATCCCATACTTGATCATCAGCCCTATGCGTCTTTGGGTTTGTTGCTTATTGTGGGATGGTATTTTATTGTTGGTTCTGCAGGTAGAAGAAAGGCTATTGCAAGAAAGGAGAGAAAAATAACATGTATTAAAGTTGCTACATAGAATAAAAATAAACTAATATAGGGTTGATGGCAAATGAGATAATTTCTATTTATAATCTCACTTTCATCATCACACATAAGAAACGTGAAGCGGGTGCGGCGGGACGGGTTGTTCTCATACTTGATAGCACGAGTGGAACAACAAACATTGTTCCCTCATTTTATCTGCTCCTTGTATACTCTTAGCTCCCTTTGAGCTTGAATCCCTCCACCTTCAGGCTCATTTTCCTCATTATTTGGCTCTTCTTCGGCTGATCTTTCCAACACAATGGGACAATACATGATTGTCACACGCACCAATCTCTAACCATCACTATTCTCGCTCTCACGTCTCAGACCTCTAGTATCTGATGAGTCATCAAGGGCGAGGGCCACTTCAATAGTGTAGTATGGTTTGACTCTCTGAAAGACACATCCTTGTTCATAAATTGTCTCTTCTCTATCAAACTCTAACAAACATATTCATTTTTAGTAGCAGAATATTGACAACTCTAGGATCTAATTTCCCTCTGATAGTTTGTTGTCTTTCACAAAACATACACAACCAAAAACCTTCAATGGGAGGATTCTGTGATTATCTTCTTTCAACATCTCTGAAAATGAGACTTCCAATCCAACACTCTTGAGGGCATTCTGTTGATCAATTGAGTCACTGCCAAAACTACTTGTCCCCAAAAGTGCTTTGGGATATTCATCGTAATCATCATGCTTCTAATTACCTCTAGAAGGTGCACATTCTTTATTTCAGTTACTCCATTTCAGGTCAGTTTGTGTGAACATGTGGTTTTATTCTTTATCTCTTGGGCTGACAAATATTCCTCAAACCCCTTGTTGGTATGCTCTGTTTCATTATCAGACCTCGATATCTACTACTGCACCATATTGAGTCTGAATCATCTTGTGAAAGTCTTTAATGCTGGCAAGCACTTCATTTTCGTTTCTCATCAGATATAACAAAGTAACATGAAAAAAACAATCAATGAAAGTTAAAATATTTGTAACCATCTATAGAAGTTGTAGAACAAAATCTCCATACATCTGAGTGCCCCAAATAAAAAACATCGAAACTCATTTTATCAAAACTAACAAAAGAGCTTCTGCTATGTTTATCAAATTCACAAACATCACACACAAGTTTCTGTTTATTTGTCTTTTAGACAAGGATGGATACAAACGACTCTATATATTAAACGAAGAGTGTCTCATACACCTGTGATATAGTAGCAAAACATCCTCCACACTCCTACGCATCCTCTTGCTCCAACATTCTTAATCATGAATGTCAAGATTGAGTTCATCTCTCTTTATCCAAGTACCAGTCCATTATGTCATGTGTTTGTCCTAAGTCTTTAACCGATCGTCTTCTCTTAAAATATCACATTTGGAATATCAAATGAAACAACATATTTTAATTGGACTATAATGTCGCTAATAGAT
Organism: Phalaenopsis aphrodite; assembly: GCA_003013225.1. Lineage (NCBI taxonomy): Eukaryota > Viridiplantae > Streptophyta > Magnoliopsida > Asparagales > Orchidaceae > Phalaenopsis > Phalaenopsis aphrodite. The sequence goes on along the minus strand of NEWO01000003.1, from coordinate 884,974 downwards.
TAAAGATTCACTGGAAAGGAAGGAGCATGTAAAGCATTAGACAAAGTCATAGAATTGGTACATCTTACTGAACCTTTACCAATCACAAACTGTGTTGTACCATTACATGTCTGAATGCTCTCTCGAATTAAAGTATAGGAAGAGAAATCACTAGCAACACCTGTGACATGTCGAGATGCACCAGAGCCTACTATCTATTCCAGTGATCTTGTGGTGGATATAAAAACAAGAGCATGCGTATCACGAGTACCAACCTTTCGTTGAGTGAGCTTAACTAGTACTGTTTTCCATTGATGACTATAAGGAGGATGCATCCTCAGTCACTTTACCTACCGCTCTCTGCTTCCTCTTCACTACATCCAGTAACTTGTGATTCTCATTGGTAAAGATTACCCATGTATTTCCCTCATTCTTTTCTACCATTAAATTTTCCCGATAGCCCTCTCTTCCACGATTAGGACCACGGCCTCTAGACTGTCTACGTCCAACTGTATCTCTCTCCTTGGGTGGATTTGGACAAACCATGTTCAAGTGTCCCACTTCTCCACAGCTAAAGCACCTGCGGGTTTCCCCTTGGGCACCTGTCATACATAAGCTCGATGCATCCAAAACTCATCGCGTACCTAGAAGTTCATTAGGCTCAGAGTGTAGCCTCATGCAACTCTTCTCCTGTATCATCAATTTAACTATTTCTTAGCCTTCGTCGGTCCCTCACACATGAAGAACCAAAATTCTCTCCTCCACTACTTTGATTTCAAGTGCACTGTACCCTGTTCTGCACCGAGTTGCTCGAACACTCTACAACAATCTTGCAACCAAAGGTGTCGTTGATTCGGGCACGCCCGAGTGTCTTTGACTTACCAACTCACTTCCATTGCAACTGTAACGTGAGTGTTCACGTCGCCATTTGCAGGTTGCTTTCCTAGCAATCCGCGGTCCCTTCTTCTCCTACTCAGAGAGTTGCAATCGCGTTTTTGCCTTTCCGGAGAGCTGCAATAGCGTCGTCACCTTCCCAATCGCGGCTGCTTCGCACTAAGCTACTATCCGGTCATTGTCTTCCCGGTCTCGTGATCCCGCTCCTCACTATCTTGTCTCCGGAGCCGCACTACTTGATCCCTTTCCGGTGGCTGAAGATAAGCTCCCAACCGAGCCTGCTTGCAACGAGCTGCAATCCCGTTGTTACCTTCCCAGGCGCCCCATCCTGCTTCTCTCTACCTCGCCTCCCGAGCTGCACCGCTCGATCCTTTTCTTATGGCATAGAAGGTTGAGGAGAAAAAGCGACGATGTGACTCATTACTCATGATCTGATCTCGTAACTTCATGACTGAACTCTAAGGGATCAGAGCTTGTTGGAAAACGATGACCAGGACGTGAGCCGCTGGGTAGGCTTTGATACCATGAAAACATGATAATTTCTTAAAGCGTTTTTTTTTTCATTCATGAGTTAAGCTTCACTAGAGCCTATAATCTTTTTACAAATAACTTTTAAAACTTCTTCTATACTTCCTATTTACAATTAAACCCTTCAAAATAAAATAAAAATCTCAACGACATCTCAATTGATTATGGCATATCCACTTTATAGACACTTTAGCTTATATCCTCTATCCCGAGACCTTTAGCCAAGAAAAATACTCTTAGTGATCTTGGGTTAAGCTTTCTATTATCAACATAAGCATGTTACAAATATATTCAATCAATTTTGTTTGCAAGGATAGTATACCATACTTTAATAGGGTCTTTAATCGATACCAGTTGAAGGAGTGCAGTTAACTAGAAAATAAAGCAATGAATGTTGTTTCATCCTAAAAAGTCTCAAGGTTAATAAGATTTATAAAGCATATAACTCACTTTTTCCATTGAATTCTTGTTTTTTCTCCACACCATTCGTCCATGGAGCATGACGAACTATATAGTATCTCATAGTCCCTTCTAACTTACATATAATATTAAACTTATCAGGATACAATTATAAGTCATTATCAGTATGGAGACATTTAATGAGTGAAAAGACTATGATTGATTATTAGACAACACATCACTATTTTGCTTTAGAAAGAATCTCAAACGTGTTTGGAGAAATCATCAATTATACTCGGAATGTAAAAGGCACTCCAGATGGTCTCCTGATATCAAGAGTGTATATCACCGAGTGTTCCTATGTATTATAAATGTCTTTTATGAATTTGACTCGTATGCATTTCAAAAATGCGGTGCTCAAATAATTTCAATTTATTAATATTATGTATGTTAAGAAGCTATCTTCAACTCAATTCAGTCATGTCATTTCGAATCATACGCCCAGTACACACATGCCAAAGTCAAGTAAAATCATCATTAGATAAGGAAGGATTAATTACAACTCCAAAATCTATAACTTTACAACTTTGCAATACATATAATTTGACAAACTTTTCTACTCCTTCATAACAAGGGCACCTTTGCTAACTTTTAGAGTTTTATCTTCGTCAATGCTTTTGTATCCTTTTGAATTAGAAGTACTCTATGAGATAAGTTTTCTCTTTAGATATGGGACGTCCCATGCTATTGAGTGTTCTTATAATGTCATTATAAGATGATCTTGATTATTGCTTAGACCGACTAACCTACAAAAGCATTATTTTCCATCAAGCCATCTATTGGAGAAATTAGGTCGAAGAAAAATCGAAATCGACACAAATCTAGTAGAACACACAAAGATTTACGAGGTTCGGCAAAGATGTCTACATCTTTGGGAGCAAAGTGGCGACTTCCTTTTCAATATTCAGAAAAAAGTATAGAATACAAGATTCAGCACACCCTCACCTAGGGTTACTAACAAGATATATATATAACAATATAATACAATATGTAATTACTTAAATTTCGCTTGTACCAGATCTCGGGGTGTTGCCCCCGCACCCCCAACCCACATAATGAAACTCCCTAGATTGGACAGATCCTTCTGCTCCACTCCGCTTGTGGGCTCCGCTACGCTCCATCATTTTTCCCATTTATGGTATATGAGACATACCTACAAATCTTCACCTTGGCGAATATCCAACCTCTTTAGGAGAAATACATTTACCCAACAAATCTCCAACTTGACAAATATCCAGCCTCTTAGGAAAAATATATCATGGAGTTTATTATGCATCAATGTGGGTTTGATCATCACGCTTCTGCTACGCCCTCGTTGATCCCCCCAATCCACTAAATTCCAAGAGACACAACTCTTCATTTCTAAGAGACATCTCTTCATTTCAAGAAACTCCAAATTCTGGTATTATGAGACATGCCTAACAAATCTCCACCTTGACGAATATCTAGCTCCTTTAGAAGAAATGCATATACCCTACAAATCTCCACCTTGACGAATATCCATCCCCTTAGAAGAAATATATTATGGAGTTTCTTATGCACCAATGTGTGTTGGGTCATTGTAAATAATCCCTTAATTAAGATTCCTTAATTAAGTTTTCAAGAAAAATGAATTTCCCTTAATTAAGTTTCCAAGAAAAAAAAATTCCCTTAATTAAGTTTTCAAGAAAAAAGATTTTCCCTTAATTAAACTTTTTCAGAAATTCTTTTCCTTAAACTTCCAAGAAAAGCTCTCATTTCCTTCCCGAAAAACTCTGCATCCGCTTTCCAGAAAAGCTCTGTTGTTCTTTTCAGAAAAGCTCTGTTTTCGCTTTCCAGAAATGTTCCTTTTTTTCTTCCAGAAAACTCAGCTTTCCTTCTCAAAAAAGCTCTGCCTCCGCTTTCCTTCCAGAAAAGCTCCGCTTTCCTTTTTCAGCTCCAGCGCGATTCAGTGATTCACGTCGCCTTGCGAACTGCTCCTCCACGCAGCTTCCGAACCGAATCCCGCGAATGCCTTCCTCGCGAATGCCTGCGTGATAAACTCCTCCCACGAATTCCCGCGTGCAGCTAGCTCCTCCCGCATTTTAGAGGGAATATTCCCTCTGGTGAAGATGGAAGCTTCCTTGATTTTCCTGCAGCGAACCGCCTTCAGCTTCGCCTTCACAAACTCCTGGGTTGGCAGCAACCTTCTGCGAACAATCCTTCGCGCCTCCGTCCGCCAACCTCCTGCGAACGCCTTTGGCTTCGCCTTCGCAAAATGGTCCTCCCGCTCGATTCACGCCCTTCACGAACTCCTCGCTGTCTGCTCCAACAATCTATTGTGAACCGCCAAAGTTTTTCGCCGAATTGTTGAAGCCCCAAAATTCACTAAACTCCTCTGCCCTAGCGTAGCTAAATCTCTTCTGCCAAAATCTTATTCATTCTGTGCTGCCGAAATTTTTCTTCCCTGTCCTAGAACATCGCTCTAATATCACTTGTTGAGAAATTAGAACGAAGAAAAACAGGAATCAACACAAATCCAAAAGAACACAGAGATTTACGAGGATGTAGGCATCTTTTCCGATTGGGCCACCATGCTTCCGAGAGACATCTCTTCATGACAAAAGACACCAACTTCTGGTATTATGAGTCATACCTAACACATCTCCACCTTGACGAATATTCAGTTCCTTAGGAGAACTACATATGTCCAACAAATCTCCACATTGGCGAATATCTAGCCCCATAGGAGAAATGTATATGTCTGACAAATCTCCACCTTAGTATTATGAGACATCTCTTCACGACAAAAGACTCAAAATTTTCAATATTCAATTTTAAGAGATCTCTTCATGACAAATGACTCTAAATTCTGGTATTATGAGTCATACTAAACAAATCTCTACCTTGGCGAATATTCAATCCCTTAGGAGAAATACATATGCCCAACAAATCTTCACATTGACGAGTATCCAACCCCTTCGAAGAAATACATATGTCCAACAAATCTTCACCTTGGCGAATATTCAGCCTCTTAGGAGAAGTATATATGTCTAACAAATCTCCATCTTGACTAATATTCAACCCCTTAGGAGAAAATACATCATGAAGATTCTTATGCATCAATGTAGGTTGGGCCACAAAGCTTTTTTTAAATAATCTCTTAATTAAGATTTCCTTAATTAAGTTTTCCAGAAAAGCAACAGAATCTTTCCGAAAAAGGATTGAAATGTTCCCTTAATTAAGTTTTCTTAATTAAGTATTTCTCTTAATTAAGTTTCTCAGAAAAATAACAGAATCTTTCCGGAAAAGGATTAAAATACTCCCTTAATTTTCTTTAATTAAGTATTTCCCTTAATTAAATTTCTAAAAAAATGACTTTTCCTTAATCAAACTTTCCCAGAAATCCTTTTCCTTAAATTTCCAAGAAAAGCTCAGTCTCTGCTTTCTAGAAAAGCTCATTTTTCCTTCTAGAAAAGCCATTTTTCCTTCCAGAAAAACTTCTTTTTCCTTCCAGAAAAGCTCCGTTTCCGCTTTTCTTTCAGAAAAACTTCGCCTCCGCTTTCTTTTCCTGAGTGCAGCAGCAGATTCACTTTCCTTGCCTTTCATGTGTCCTGTAAAATCTCTGCGTGCAGCAAGATTTTCCTGTTTAATAGGAGGAAATTTCATTTATTGCCTCTAGAAAAATCTGGAAAATATCTCTTTTAAATTTATTCTCCGTAGCAAAGGAATAAAATCTGAACTTATTTCCTTCAAATTTTCTTCTCTGCCTCCCGCAAAGGAATAAAATCGGAACTTGATTTTTCTTCCAATTTTCTTCTCCGCAATGAAATTAGAACTTATTTTCTTTTTCCTTTTGAGACAAGCTCCGCCTTCCAGAAAAGCTTTTGCAACTCCAGAACCTACGTCTGCAATTCTGCGTTCTTGAATATCAAAAAAGGGCGAATACCGATTTCCTTCCAATCGGGCAACCTCTAGCTTTTCTTTTCCGAGTGCAGCAACAGATTCCCCCTTTTCCGCATCCTGGAATATCTCCGAAATAACTTGGCGATGAATTTTCTTACCAGCGGACTTTCCTTTTCCGAGTAAATTTCCCTTTCCGCCTCCGTCCTTTTAATTTTGCTCCTCCGCTGCTCTAATACCAATTATTGAGAAATTAGGGCAAAGAAAAATAAGAATCAACACAAATTTAGAAGAACACACAGAGATTTATGAGGTTCGGCAAAGGTGCCTACATCATCGGGAGCAAAGCAACAACTTCCTTTTCAATATTCAGAAAGAGTACAAAATACAATATTCAGATTTCAGTCTCTCATAGGGTTACAAATATGATACATATATATAACCCTATAATACAATATGTAATTTACTTGAATTACCCCTGTACCAAACCGCGGGGTGTTGCCCCCTTAGGAGAGATCATTTTTTTATAGGTATAGTCATATGTTGAAAATCGCCCCTATGAGGAGACATTTGAAAAGGGTAAAATCAAAATCAAGAATCCACTTCTCACAAAATTTGGAGCTATCATTAGGTTTGTTAATGATCTGATTCTGAGCTAAGCTATGGTTGGCTTGAAATCGACTCGAATGAATTGAGTGTGGCTCAGAATTGTCTTGTGGCACGTTGTCTTATGATTTAATGCCAACTTAGCTCAAAATTGAAATCGAGCTTGATTCGGCTTGAATTTGAAAAGAGCTGGCACAAATTTAGTTATTTGGATCTGTTCCAGCTCGAAATCGGCTTGATTCGGCTCAAAATTGAAACGAGTTTTACTCAAATTTAGTTATTTGGATCAATTCTTATAATGTTTCTTCTTCGCGCTCTATTCCTTTGATGTGTCTCCCTGATATATTTGGATTCAACGAGTTCCAATTCGAAATCAGCTCGTGGCTTGTTATATTTGTTTTATTTAGCATTATAAATAAAAAAAATATTTCGAGTTGATCTGTTTATGGCTCGAAATCAGCTAAAAAAATTTGATCTAAAGTTTTGGCTTATAGGAGGCTCGTTTATTTTGATCCGATCTCGATTCATGCCAAAATTCTAATCAATTTTCAAGCGATTAATAATCTTTGAGCTAAATTCACTATTATACTATTATATTTTTCTGTCATGCATAACTATTCTAGTTTTTTTCGAAATGTAGCATTGCTTTTTTTTTTCCAAAATTCGTGCATTTCTCTTAATCCGATTGATGAAAAGATGAGCCGTTTGATCCTTATGTAGCTTATCTTTCAACGAGACCTGGAGGCATCTTTTCAAAACAATAACAATGCATCTTCAATATTTGTTTACAAACTCCAACTCATCTAGAGGCATTGAAGCTCTTACTGATCATGATATAAATAATCTTAACGAGCTTCTGTAATTCTTTCAGTCCTACTGTTTATATCACACTAATATTTAAAAAACAAAAAAACTTTGGTGCAGTTTGCTGGAGGATTCGATGCCGAGACAATGCACGCCTTCGAGGAGCTGAGAAATCTTGACCACACTGGAAGCAAAATGTATAGAGACAATAAGAAAGAAAATCTGAATTAAGAGCAGAGGAAAGTATTTTAATTTCCTCTTCTAAATGCATCTGGAAGTTCATCAGTAATGTATTATTTTTGGCTTTTTTGCTCGAGGTTTTCTGTGTATACAAATATAGCAAAAATTATAAACAAGCATTTTGTGTAAAATTTAACCAAGTATTATGTGTGAAGGAATGTCTTGGAGCTGACTCTTATAAATGAATCTTATTCTGTGTCATTGTTGCATTATAAGGTATATCTTCTGCGCAAGCCAAGATTTTTTCTTCCATGATTAACATATGCTGATAGAGTCTAACTGAGATTTGGGGCATTTACATACCCTCGTTATAGCTTTTAAAAGGTGAAATATGCCTTTTCATGCATAGGTAATTTGATGTACATGTAAAATTTGAAGTTTTAGATTTTTAAATACATAGGAATTGAGTGGTATGTATGCAAATCTTCCTCGAGAATTGAGTGGTATGTATGCAAATCTTCCTCGAGATTTTTTGTGATGATCGGTTTTTTTTTGTGTGCGGATACGGACACGAACACCACACGACATATTTTCATTGTGATTTTTCTTTTCTCAAGGCTATTTTCTGCTGTTTTTTAAATTCATGTATATTTGTATGTGCTAGATTTTGAATTATATGATTAGAAATAACTTACAGTCAGTAGACTTGAGGTTTGTTTGGTTATGTTGCTAAAGCAGTTTTTTCTTTTTCAAGTTTGTTTGGCTGTAATGCTTTCTTCAAAATATTTCTTATAAATTTTGTTGTTGTTTTAGACCATGAATTTATTTGGCTTTCAGAGATTGCTTTTTATAAAACAGTTTTTTAAATAAATTTTTAGCTGCTCAGCTCAATTATGTTATTTGACTAATTACAGAGATGAAGCTGAAGCTTCTCTTTTGATGCCATATTCTGCACTTTGAAGAATCAGATATATTCTCTAAAGCTGTGGAGACTAATCAATGCCATTTGGTTACTTCATGTTCTCTCTTTTTTTCAGTTTCTTTCACTTTATTTTTAACCTATATATATATAGTTTAAAAATAAAGTGAAAGAAATTAAAAAAAAAAAGAGAGAACATGAAGTAACCAAATGACATTGATTAGGGAAATGGCTGAAGGCTATTAGACGAGCTTTGGTCAATCTTAGGTGTGCTAAATATTCGAGTACCACACCTTATACACGGAGAATTCAAACCCGTAATCTGAGAGGACTTACGACATTCAGAGATGTTGCTCTACTAACAAGTACATGTACACACACACACACATACTCGCACTATTACAAATGTTTTTGGTCCAATTCTATTGTAACTTTCTTCTCTGTAATTACACGTTGATATTTGTAAATTAAGCACTCCAGTGATTTTTTGAACTAGCCAACTAATGCATTTACCGGTGCAATGATCAAATTATTGAAAATTTGACAAAAATGAATAATAGGGGTTGGAATTTTATCATGAATCTTGAGAGATNNNTATATATATATATATATATATATATATATATATATATATATATATATATATATATATATATATATATATATATATATATATATATAAAAATATATAGGCTAAAAATAAAGTGAAAGAAATTGAAAAAAGAGAGAGCATGAAGTAACCAAATGGCATTGATTAGAGAAATGCCTGAAGGTTATTAGACAAACTTTGGTCAAACTTAGGTGTGCTACATATTCGAGTACCACACCCTACACAGAGAATTTGAACCCGTGACCTGAGAGGACTTACGACATTCAGAGATGTTGCTCTAGTAACAAGCCACGGTATGTGCACGAGCGCGCGCAGACACACACACACACACACACACATACTCGCTCTATTACAAATGCTTTTGGTCCAATTCTATTGTAACTTTCTTCTCTGTAATTACATACGGAGTAACCAAAACATTGATATTTATAAATTAAGCATTCCAGTGATTCTTTTTAACTAGCCAACTGATGCATTTACCAGTGCAATGATCAAAATATTGAGAATTTGATAAAAATGAATAATAGGGGTTGGAATTTTATCATGAATCTTGAGAGATTGTTTTGTAAATAGCAATATTTTAGGAGCTCTGCATGTAATTGTTCTTCTCGTTACAATTATTATTTTCTTGCTGCGACAATTCTGAGACGAAATAGTTTTTATAATATATCTGGTCCGGTATCTCAGTATTAAAAAAAACTAAAATACAGAAATTGAAACTTAAAAAAAAACTGAAAGTGACATGTTTCTGTGGTTGGAGACCCCCACACGACACCATGAAACTATACAATTGTTTAAAAATTCCTTCGCGATATGAAACGCCTCCCACAATGATATGTGGCCATCATGATGTATAGACTACCATAATTCCCTTCTAATCCTAATAGTAATCTTATGAATTTCCTGTTACAATCCGCATGAGAGTCACCAAAATATGTTTTTTTGACTAATATTTTTGGAGCCTAAGGCCTATATTCCATAGATTAAGGAGTTGATTGGGACCTCACTGGTTTTGGCAACCACTCATATTATTTAATCTCCGATTTACGATGTGTTTGGGTCGGCCGTGTGGGGCTTCATCACAGTTATATATTTTGTATGTATTTTCAAAAAACTGAAGTTGAAAGCTGTGATTTCTCACTATAACTGCCTTCTAGTTGTGATTGTCAGAAAGCTGTGATTTTACTTAGTAGCATTAACTTTTTGAACAAAATTTTGTTTTTTAGCAGCTTTACAGCTACTTCTTTAGACAACTGTAGTTACGAGAAACGAACCCTTAGTATAGGCTGAACCAAGAAATATTAAATTTTTCTTTTCTTTTTTTTTAGTAGGCTAGCTTTAACTCTGGCTTACTATTATTATTATTCTTAATGAGTGGATTAATTTTGATTAAGATTTAATATGCTTTAATAAGTATAATATATAAGAAAACAACCAAATTTAGTATTATATAAAGATTCATCTTACAAACAAATGAACAATTAACCAAAACATGCTCTATAATATAATATTTTGCAAGGTTGAACACACTAATTAACAGTTTGTACTGTATTAGAAAATCTGTCAGTAATTAAAGAAGCTTAAAGCTGCTAGCAGAGACCTGTATGGTTGCAGAGGGTCTATAACTGCGCCTATGCGAGGAAAGTTGGTGCCCATTATCAATGATTCAATAATCGCAGGTTGTGTTCGTTAAGTGTTCCCCACTTCTACGAGCATGGCGAGTTGGACATCTGCCCTAAGAAAGTGACTCATTAATGACAGCACATTTATTAAAAATATTCGAGTTTTTTTAGCTCCATTCTCTTCGCCACAGACTTTTGTCTTTTTTTGCTTTTTTTTTCTTTCTTTTTTAACTAATGAGAAGTTTAAGCATGCCATAATGATAGAAATTCAAGGAGGTAGTATAATGAAACTAATCTCTTGACATTGCACAAAAATTCAGCACATATTTAAATGATTAAGAAAAAGTGAATGGAAACAACTTTGAGAAGTATTAAAATTATAAGAACTAAGTTAAACATGGAGCTTTATTGATGAAATTTGAAATGAATTGCTTCGCCATCGGATTCGCAATGTGTCTGCTAGCGAACAGAAGTCGGTAAATTGCTTAAAATAAAAGCTTATGTGTAAGCTATTTGATTTAACTCATGTTTTAAAATCATATAACTTGTTTTAATACACCAAATGCTCCAGCTGAAATAGCTCAAACACATGAAAGTTAAACGTCCGCATGTGCTCCAACTAATGTGTTGAATACTCAATTAATGGGTTCGAGAAAGTTATGCTAGCTAATTGGGTCGTCTTGTCTATAAAGAAGGGTTGTAAGTCCCACCCCACTAGTCCGATCCTCCTCCTAGCAAGGACTGGAGATGACAAGTCTAGTAAACTTGATAAATGTCCAAATCATAAAGATAAGAATTTACAAACCCTAATCACATAGTCAAATCCTCCAACCTATAAGAATAGAAGTCGATGTGACTTATACTTTGAAAAGCTTAAACTAATAAAACTAAAAGCCCCCACTTTAAATACAAAAGCTTTAAATGTTCAATAACTCGAAGATGGTCGAGTTCATATAATATTTCAGTCGGAGATGTTAATCTTTAAAATCAAGATTATCACAATAATAAACTAATATGTAAGTAAAATTTAATCACTTAAAATACTTCTACCTTTGCAATGGTTTGTCGAGGCTGACAAATTTCGTATCGATTTTAGCTCACAAAAAGCTAATGTCATATAATGTATCCCTATATTTACAATCAAATCAATTGCATGCCAATAAGGGTGTGTCTCAAGCCCTCTGTCGGCATGTTTCTACCTCCAAATGGCACCATAAATAGTTGTTACAACTAGAGCGCTCTAGCCGGGTGGTTGCCGTCAAATGACACTATTATATTACGATCATGGCAGTAGCCCGTATGTTTCCGAATGACTTTCTACCATTTGAGTCGTGAGTCATAATGGTACAATTGATTAGCATGTGTTAGCTAAGGTTGACTTAAATTTGTCCTTTTAGACAAATATCCACCCTTAATTTATAAGGATATCTTGGACGACGAAACTCTTGACTGTTGACAATAATCCTTCTGTTAGTTTGGGTTGATTACCTCCTCTGACTAAGTTGGTTAGGGACCACAACGACACGGTATGACGAAATCATGAGATCTTCATTCCTCCACCATCTGCTTTAAGCTTTAAGTGGTGAATTCTACAATTTAAATACTAAGTCAGTTACTATTATATGTTGAATACTCAATTCTAAATGACCAGCCTTAATCAAAAGTGCTCTCCCGTTATCGGAAGAGGTAATTGACTGTAGGAGCTTGTGCTTATAGAAAACCGCGAAACTCAGATTAAAAAGTCATCGCTAAATGAGGGTGAAATATATTGGTAGTGTCTTATCTACACTTCAATCTGCATTCTAAAAATTCGACCCTCCTAAGTTCTCTCTCATAGAAAAAAAATGCAGAGAGTTATCTGGGTAAACGACTGTGAATTTTCGGAGCCCACAATAGTAGATTTATTTATGCCTACACACTTCATGCATGGATGTAAGGCAAGCATGGTTGGGCCACATAAATTCTTGTGTTTTTGTCTCCATATTGTTTCGTTGTACTTTCTCATGTTTGTATTCATGAAGTTATTTTGTTAGGTTATTCAATTGATCACTTTAGATGCTCAAATATAGATGTTAACTACACATATTGCAATATAAAACTTGATATAGTTAAAAGAAAATTAATTTAAAAACAATGGCGGTAGATATGCAAGATGTTCTCTTAAAATTTGAGAGTGAAAAAGCAGTTCATCTTTGGAAATGATATGAGAGGGATTATTAATATGCTGATAAGAATCTTAATTTACCGTTATAAATTGATAGATGTGTCCATCTATTAATATATTTGAGTCAATTTAATCTCCTATGTTCTATCCTTACAACAGTACTATTTCTTATATGAGCTACACCACCAAGTTAGCATCAAATATATCTCTCTAAATAAATAAGTGGCGGGCTTCTACTGTGCGTGCACATGGATTTGTCCAACGTACACATATACTTTACAATATATATATATATATATATATAGAGAGAGAGAGAGAGAGAGAGAGAGAGAGGAGAGAGAGAGAGACACACATACACACACAAACATGAGCGTGGCTATATAGGATTTTCTACAAGTATTCTTGGAAAAAATATAATATTACATCAGTACTACGCACGTAGAAATAGCGTGCGTAGCCAATAAAATCACGCCACACGCGACAGGAGAAAAAAAAACGATGCAGTAACACGGGGAATATTCTCCCCGTGTTATTCATGTGTTATTGCGTGTTATTCATGTATTATTGCGTGTTATTCATGTGTTATTGATGTGTTATTGTGCTATTATAACACCAATAATATTCTCATGATACAATAACACATGAATAAAATACAATAACACACAATAACACGGGGAATATTCCCGACAGAAAAAAACGGCGCAATAACACGGGGAATATTTTTCCCCGTGTTATTCATGTGTTATTGTGTGTTATTGATGTGTTATTGTGTTATTATAACACCAAGAATATTCCTAGAACACAATAACACATGAATAATACACAATAACACATGAATAACACGGAGGAGAATATTCCCCGTGTTACTGCGCCGTTATTTTTTCTCTGTTGCACAGGGTGTCGTGGCGTTATTTCATTGGCTACGCTTGTTACTTTACATGCGTAGTACTGATGTAATATTTTTTCGTATTCTTGAGCCCACTTATTGAAGTGGTACATGTTGAAGTGACTGAACTCATCTCTTTCGTCCATAAGAGTAAGAGGGTGATCTAGCCCTTCTAGAGAGATGCAACTACAGGAGATGATCATTATTACATGCAATGACATAGGTTTTTCCATCTTTAAAAGCGCCATCTAACCGCAAATCATTGTCTTTTCATCAAGACACCATATATAATAGTCCTAAAATACTAAAGATATTTATTATTATTTTTTCTCCTCGCATAAACCTCCGACGAGCCCGACAATCCAGCTTGTCGGAGACTCGAATTCAATAGATAATCTCTTAGACTTCTTCCGAGTCTCACACTCATCTCTCCCTCTTCTACCTTTCCTCTATCAACACAAGATCCTCATCGGTTTCTATGAACTCATGAACAATAATACGGGACACTATGTCCTAAAATAAAACGATAATATATATTAATACTTGCAATTATATGTGAAATTTATTTCGCATGAGCCAAGTTGAAATCTGTAAATTTTGAAAAGATCAAACGAAAGTGATGATATTTCAGCACCAGAATTTTCAGCTTGTTCTTCTTTTCGGGTCCGTATCCTTTTTGGTGACATCGACAACATAATAATAAAAATGTTGTCGTTTTGTGACAAATACAGAAGCATGTAGATGACTTACAAGATCACATGGACTATTTAGTACCGCAATCAGGAAAGTTCAAACGATGCTAAGCATAAATCACTTTCAACGGGCAGTCCCCATTTGCCTAGCTAGTTTTGTCTAGATCGAATAAGCGAATAATCTTATATATATATATATTTTTAAATAATTTGTTTGTTGCGTGAGGACTGCAATGATAAATAATTGAACACATGATAATGTTCGACTTTTTATAATCCTAAATTTCATCAGATGTATGGTGCCAGATAAGTTTGTAGAAGTTCAAATCAACATGGGTATCTGTTAACGATATGATTTCGAGCCGAGTTGGGGTTGGGTTGAAATCGAATCGAGCTCGATCTGTTTCTAAATCAAAATGAGCTGGCTCAAATTGAGTTATTTGGATCTGTTTCAGCTTGGATTCGGCTTGAATTGGCATAAAATTGAAATTAACCGGCAAAAATTAGGGTCATTTGGATCCGTTTCAACTCAAAATTGGCTCGTGACTCATTATATTCAATTTTACTTAACATTATATATATAATTTTTATAAATAAAAAACAAAAAGAGCCGATCTCAAGTCAATCCATATATGGCTCGGAATTTGCTCGAAAAAAATTCAGCTCAACTCATTTATTTCGATCCAAGCTAGTATTTGAATTAATTAACGATCTTTGAGCTAAATTTACAGCCTACTCCACTGAGACCATGTCTGAGCTCCTCACGCCGTGGGCAAACCATCGCCGATGATTTTTTTTTTCTCTCATTATATGTATATATATATATATATAGAAACCGATCTCATAAAGTAGCTTTTAGGGATAATTTGATAACAACATGTTGAAAATTAATTAGCCTAACAGAACAATCTCTAGCCAATCTTAATTAAATCACCTATGATCTACAAACAATCTCCATATTAGGCAAATGCCAAAAGAAAATATAAATAAGGGAGATAGGCAAACATGCTGATTTAAGAAATTCATCTTCAGAAAAGATGAATATTGGTTTAACTTAAATGAAGAGAATAATTTGTGGTACAAGATCTTGTTGAAATTGTACACTGAATCAATAGTAGACATGCTAAATATGACTACCCTTTCCCCTACCCCCTTAGGGCTTCAATTAAAAAATGGAGAGTGAAAGTTGAGAGGGATTCCACATTGTTAAAAATGTAAGGTGTATGAGAGGCTTTACAAAAAGCAGTGCATTGTGAGTAAACTTGAGAAAAGCATTTGGCCAAATAGGCAAAATTATTATAAAATAATAATATAATGACAGAGTAAGTAATGTGACATATATCACACACATCATATAACAATTATGAGTTTTCAATTGAACGGTAGGCTACCACCAAGAGCATGAGAGTACCCCAAGGAGGCGTAATAAATATTTTGACATTTATTATTCACAAAAAAATAATTAAAGTTTGGGCATTTTCATTATTCTCTCACACTCTCACACTCTCACGTACACTCATGCACTTGCTCTCACTCACACACAGCCTCTATGAGCTTTCATACCCATCTTTTTGCTCTCTAATCCTTCCTTTGGTAATAGAAGGTAGTCGTAAGCTATCTCACTCTCTCATAGTTTGTCCCTTTCTCCATTATCCCTTTAACCAAAATAACAATGCACAACAACTTCCTCACATTCCTTCCAAATAATCTACAAACCTGATGCAAAATGGTCAATCACGAGTCCTTATTTTCAACTTCGACTGAGAGGCACCATAAAAACATATCCTCCTCTTCATCTAACAAGCAACAACATATCACAAACTCGTTCTCTTTTCTCTTTTCCTTTTTCTTTTAATGTTTTATAATAGAAGGAAACCGCCTCAAGTTTTTTTTTTTCATAGATTTGGAGAACATTTTGGTAATCCCAAATGCTTTATTTTTTTACTCACTCCTAAAACTTTTTCTTTTCTTAATTTTGGGTTTAAGATTTGATCTTTTAACATATCAGAATACAAGAATTAGTTTAGATATACTAGCTAAATGTTCATTTGAAATTGGAGACCTTTTTTAAACATTGATGATACTTGAAATGAACTAATTTAAATCTAAGATCATTTTTTAATCTTTCATAAGTTTTGATCTTTCAAATTGAATATCTTTTTAATGGACATGAATTATATATATATATATATATATATATATATATATATATATATAACTTCCCATGAAGAAGTCATCGAAGTGCATCTTTATGGCATAAAAAACTATTTTAACAAATGTTGTTGGGGATGATGGGTCATTCATCATCAAAAGATTGATGGTTTAAAATGACAGTGTTATGAAGATCTTCGTAGATTGTCTTAAAAGGTTGAATTTTAATACAGCTATAAAGAGACCCTACATGAGCACACTTAAATTAACTAGTCTTAGCATCCTATTAATTTTATGATATGAAAATTTCACCATGTTGTGATTTTACTATTTACTCATATGATCTTGTTGCTCCTTTATCGAACGAAGGCGACTCTCTAAAATTTGGCAGACGATTGACCATCATCTGCAAGCTTATGTTGCCTTTGATTGAGGGATTGACTATCTGCCATTAAAAAAGCGTTTGTAGAACACCGAGAATAGTTCCCACAAATGACATAAAAATTTTATATGCTAGAAAATTAATGACAATGAATTTAGAGTTTTGCATCTTAGATTTATACAGAGGTCATGCATGCACATTGAACAAAAGAAAAAGGAACATAAAGGCACCAAAATTTTATCATGGAATCCAAAATGAAAAAATCATGGCTTAGTCCAAATATAATGACTCATAATGTAAGTAAAATTACAAATTTTGTGCTTCCCATGAATTAAAAAAAATATGGGATTGCAAAGTGATGCATTCAAAATTAACCTCCTATAACTATAATGGAAGTATAAGTAGTGCAGGGGTAATGAGAACGATTTGAGCAATGACTATTGAATATGATGATCGTGTGATGATGGTAGAATGATTGAAGTTGAACGATGATGTTTAGATGATGGTGAATGGACTATGATGATTGTGAGCTAATGGTCAGACAATGAAGTTCATGTGATTGTTATTAAATAAAGATAGTTGAATAATAACAATGGCTAGAGATGATCGTCAGAGTACTTAAATAAGTTTTTTAGAGTTCTTCCATCCTGTATGAGCTTTCCAAGCTCAAGTCTAGTATTCTTATGTAAAAAATGAAACTTTTTTTTATAATTTTTTAGAGTAAAAATTTAATAAATCCAGCTAAAATTTTATAACAGTCTATTGGATGGATTATATTTATTTTTTGGGATAAGTATATACATACCATCCAAAACATCGATATTTACAAATTAAGCACTTGAGTGATTTTTTTGAACTATTGAATCGATCATTGTATTTATGCATCACGATCAAACTATTGTTAATTTGATAAAAATGAAAAAAACTGGGTTGGGGTTTTATATGCGTTTTGATATTATATTAGTGAGAATTTGAAAAATGGATGAAAGAGAGTGGTTGATTTGTAAACAGAAAGTTTCAGTTGGTCTTTATGTAATTGCCCCTTTTCTTAGAGTCTTAATAATTCCAAAATTGAGTCATCTTATGCTCGTTGAATTTCTCTCATTGAGATGATTAATATAATTATAGGCATTTAATTAATTAATGACTTGAGTTTTCAAACCAATAAGTACTTGATGATTTGGGTTAGTTTGGACTCGTATTAATTCACTTTTGGTGTCATTAGATTCAACTCAGGAAGATATTCAATTAGATTATAAATTTACTAAAATTTGGGGTTAAAGAATTCTTAGTTTTAATTTTGAAAGCTTCTAATTCAAAAATTACACCTAGATTTGTGCTTGATTGGATTATTTTTTAATGAAATATCAAGAAGTAATGTGGATTTGTTGAGATATAAAATAAGAATAAAATGTATTGATC
>NEWO01000003.1:853941-866048 GCA_003013225.1 Phalaenopsis aphrodite | reverse complement strand
TGTTTTTTTTCCTTTTGTTTTTGTAGTCGTCAGCAATCTCGAATCGGTGTTTGCTTTTGGAGTTGACGACATCCCCGAATTGTCGATTATCAACATTAAAGAACCGGGTTTATATCAGAGGATCATGTGCCTGCAAGATGATAACCCATCATCTTTCGAGAATCGATGGTTTCTAAAACAAACACAAAGTTGATTTTTATCCACATTCAATGATGATTTTCTTAATTTATCGTTTGTAATACTTTCTCCTTCTTAAAATTGAATGAATATTTTTTTCATTTACAATGATTGTATTACATTAACGTTTCAACTTAACAACGAAGTCTTAAATCATTGTCTTATAGTCCAAGAAGTATACCATTTAAATCAAGGCTCTTTGTTATGAGAAAATATTACATCAGGAGTCCTGATGTAGTTTCATATGCGGATGATAGTATTTATGTGTTATTGGTAGTAATGTGATGTTATTTTAACAAAATAACATCATAATACTACTAATAACACCTCAAATAACACCATCCAAGACTGTTGAAAAATTAATTTCAAATTATTATTAGACATGCAAAAATAAGTTTTTATTTAAAAATATTAATAATGATACACTTACAATAACCAATAACTATAAATCTAGAGGACGGTGAGTAGTAATTAAATTAAAACTCATCACATTTATATGAAACAAAAACTAAAAAACCATAACATATAAAAATAATCATTCAATTAAACTTTATAAAATGATACATACAATTTACCCTTACATATATTTAAAAAAAATCATAAAAATTATTTTCTAAAAATATTGCCTTTTTCTTTAACTCGTTTTTTTTTACTAGCACATAAATAAAATAAAATAAAATAAAAGTCATTTTTTTTCCCTTCACACCATATACAGATCTCTTTGCCTTAACATCCTCCTCCAACCTATCTCCTCTTCCTAGATCTCCACATATCTTGGTGATGTAATAATATTCACCCCCTCCCTTCTCCTCTCATCTTCTCCCACTTCTCCTCACATGCTTTCCCTACAACACCACAGATACATCACAACAAAACCCTAATATGTCCTCCGCAGATGGCGGCGGCGGCGGCGGCGGCGATGGTAGACCGAGCAGATACGAGTCGCAGAAGCGCCGCGATTGGAACACCTTCGGCCAATATCTCCGAAACCACCGCCCGCCGCTCGAGCTCTCGCGCTGCAGCGGCGCGCACGTTCTTGAATTCCTAAGATACTTGGATCAGTTCGGGAAGACCAAAGTCCACTCCCCATCCTGCCCCTTTTTCGGGCAGCCCTGCCCCCCCGGCCCCTGCTCCTGCCCGCTCCGACAAGCTTGGGGCAGCCTCGACGCCCTCGTCGGCCGCCTCCGCGCCGCCTTCGAAGAAAACGGCGGCCGACCCGAAGCAAACCCGTTCGCGGCACGTGCCGTCCGGCTCTACCTCCGCGACCTTCGGGACTCGCAGGCTAAAGCTCGCGGAGTTGCTTACGATAAGAAGAAAAGAAAGAGAGCGGTTTCGTCACAGCAGGCCGTGGTGACGTCGGTTGACTTTCATTCTGGTCAACATCATCAGTATGAGAGCATTTTGATGATTCCCGGCGGTGGTGGCGGCGGTGGTGAAGTCGGCGGCGGTGGCGGCGATCAGATGGTGTGTGATGAAGAGGAGCATGGTAGTGGAGCTATGATTCCAGTACTGTCTGCGTTTCATTGAATATCTGTTGGGTACTAGTTGTGTTTGCTCGTCTCTCATTTCTTGCTTGTTTCGAGGAAGAAACTGCGTATTTAGCCGTGCATGCTATGATCCATGATAAATGTATTGAAGTTAAAAAAAAAAAAAAAAGGAATCTTGATGATAATGAAGCAATGATGATCTTTTTGATAAATACATGATTGGTTTTGATTTGTTAGGGTTAATTTTTTGATATTTCAGTTGATGAGATTATGAGGTGCTGAAGTTTATGATTGGTTTTTATCTTGCTTTCACGCAATTAATTCATGTTTCTATGTTTCTCTGCAAGTTTTTAGAAGTTTTTTCCTTGAGAGTTTAGTTTTTCAGCACTTTTTTCTGTTCTAATTTTTACATTGTTTCATATTGTTTTAGTTGTCTGACACAGTGACATATGTATATAAGCATAAATATGTATGCATTTATGTGTATGTATTTTACTAACTAAGTTCAATAGATATACTTGTGAAATAATTCAGAGTGAAAATATAGATTATATTTAACTAACTTTTTCTATGTAGAGGCAACAATCATTTTTTGTTTTGATGATGCTTTAATTAAAAGCAAATTGAGCTTTGTTTTGTTAAAAGAGAGAAATGAGAGGATGGTGTATGTCAGATTGGATTCAATTTTGAGTCTGTTTAATCTTATTAGAAATATTTTTTAACTTGTTATAATGATTTTGTAATTAAGATTGCTGTGAAGTGTACCTGCAGAGAGAGTTTTGCCTTATCATTTGTCTGTGGGCTAGGGCTAGTAAAAGCATGGGGGAAGGGAGGAGTTGTGGAAGTACAGTCTTTGGATGCAACTGGTTGGGATGATCAAATAAGGCTAAAACTGTGTGAGTATGATTAGCTTCACCTTTTAAATTCAACTCACTGTGCATCAATATTCGGCATAAAATCAACTCAACAGTCCCATCACTGGGACTTAAGCTGACAAGTAAAATAAACAAGCAAAAACTAATAATAATAATAATAATCAAATTTTAATTAAAAAGTTTAACTTTATGATTATTACCAACTTACTAACTATTTAATTAACACAATTAAGATTTGAAAAATTAAATATATATTTAGACTAAATAAATTAAAATTTATTTATACAATATTATGTGATTAATATATAGTTAGACTAAAGAAATTGGAAAATGCGAAAATAATTGGAGACTTATTAAAATTTTATTTACATCAATTTTGTTTGCAAAGTTCTTCTTTTTCAATTTCGCCCACCAAATCAAAAGAAAATATTAACTTTCTCTTGATTTTTTTTTTCTCTCTACAAAGTTTAGCTCTCCAGCAGTGTTACGGAAAAAGTGGGAACGCATTAGTCAAAATAAATTAAATGACAGAATAGACCACCATTTAACTCAGGATGATCTGTTCTCAACTCAATTAGGTCATTATGAAGGAATCATGCACCATCTCTTTTTTACTGAGGGTTGTTTGGCTTGTGGAATGAAGAGTGCACTGTAAAAAGTAATTTTTAAAATACTAGTGTTTGCTTGCTCGGAAGCAAAATAAATGCAGTCTATATATTGAAATTTTGCTTATGTATATATATATATATATATATAACTATAACAATGTGTGGCTACTCCCCATATTTACATGGATAATTTTCATCATAGGCAAGACCTAAAATAGACTATTTCGGCTAAATTTGATCCACCAAAGCACCATGGACAATGAAAGTAGCCATGAATTTGAAAGGGAGAAGAAAGATAATAGTAGGGATATTTTTTTCCTTACATAAATAAAAAATATCAAGAAGGTTAGGAATATATTCTTCCAAATTAAAGGAACTCAGTCACATATAGCATAATGAATCACACATATATACTATTTCAGATAAAGAACTCAACATGACATAAATGAGTAAAATATATCCCTAGCCTCCTTAATACAAGTGTTTATAAGCCAAACCATCACCCCTAAAAACGGAACCAATAGATTTGATTCAAGGTTGGTTTGATTATTTATTCAATAATTTAGATTTTGAAGACTTGATTTTGATGATTTGTGCTATGTTTTGATTGGTTCATTTTGATTTAAGATGATTTAAATAGACTAATAAAATTTAATTTGATATTTTTTGTGTAAATATAAACATAAATAGATTTTTCAATAAATTTCTCACTTTTGTGTTTACCTTCTTTCTGCTCAAATTCTTTTACTTATGCAATTATTGTTTTATCATTATATTATGGTCATATAATGATATCCAACAGAAAAGCTGTATACACAAACAATAATAAGAGTTCTTCTTCCGACCGAATTTGGACAATGATAAGAATTCTTCTTAAGTACGCACTTTTATAGATAATCAATGAAAAGAATTTGGAGCATCTTCTTCTCTTAGTATAGCTACTCATTTTGCAGACAAAAGTAACATGTAGATGCAAAGATACATCTTCATAATTATAAATATAGAGAAGGAGAGAGAGCGAGAATGAAGTCCAGATATTTCCTAAATCAACAGTAGTTGAGATGGAAGAGATGAGTTCATAAATAAGAATAAAAGAGACGTGGAAACTGTAGAAAAAAACAATATAAGAGTAAAAGCCAGTGAGGATATTAGGACTTCTTAAGTTTTAAACTAATATTACAAGATAATGCTCTCAAATTGAGAGATTTGTTGGTAAAAACTTGTGAAGATTGATTGCAATTTTTGCTTGTTCTCTCATACATTTTTTTGGTAAATAATTCTAGAAAATTTTGTTGGATTTAAGTGGTGGAAGGTTAATGTGAAGATTTTCAACAATCAAGGATGAATATCTGAATTGTCAACCCCTTTTTCCATTCCTCATTTCTACCATATTCATCACATGGAACCTCTTAGGCTTCACCAATTCGAGCATCATTTCCCATAAAGGTCTCATGGATACATCTCTCTCGTAGAACAAAAGTTTAACCATGTCCTTCACTATTAAAGAAGGTTAAATATTCAAATTCAAAAGCGCGTCACTCTTTTTCTGAATTGGAGAAGATGGAATTGCACCATTGATAAATTGATATGTACAATAGTAGTTTGACTGTACTATCCATAAATGGGCTACAACAAATGTAGTTGATAATGAAGACCATAGTCAATGGTTACAATAGTGACAATTGACCACAGAGGTTGTTGTTGGAAGCTGTAAAAGTAGTAGTCTCTTACAAAGGTCTTAGTTCGTTGTTGCACATTCATGTAGTAGATGGTCACAAAAGGCCATGGTTGAAAGCTACAATATCATCAGTTGGCCATAGAGGTCGTATTTGGTTTGGTTACTACAATGTTGTATGTTGATCACATAGGTCGTAATTGGTAATTGTAATAGCATTATTTTTCCACATAGGTGGTATTTTAAAGTTGTAACAGTAGTAATCAGCTACAAAAGTCATAGTTGGTTGTTGCAGATGCACTAGTTGGTTAAAAAGACTATGGTTAAATGAAAGTTGAATTATCATCTATTGGTCACAGAGGTTATTGTTGGTTAATGCAACATTGTTATTTTTTCACACCGTCTATAGTTGGTGACTGCAATAGCATAAGTTGGTGACTGCAATAGTGGTTTACCTTATAGGCCATAGTTGGTGATTGTAACATCGTCAATTGGTCATAAAATCCTTATTTGTTCATCCAAATAAACAATTATGATGCTAATATGACGTAAAAAAATGACACAAATTATTTGTGTCATAATATTTCAACAAAAATTTGACGGAATTAACATCACTGATGCCCGATTTAAAGACGAAAAAACCGGTCACAAATTTTACGATAACGATAACCCATAAATATAGTCGGATTTACCTTTGATTTATGTCTGATATAACTGACACAAATTTGCTTAATTCCTATAATGTTCTTGGGTTGTTATCTCAGTTATTGATGGTGCATGTTAGAGTGTAATAATTGCTAACAATAATGGTTGACAATCTTTGAACTCTCTCTTAACCTGCATTGTGTGACTTGAGCTAGAGCTGATAGAGAACTATATATTACATGTCCAGGGATTTTAAATTCTAGGAATTAATGGATAAAGCAAGTTTAAAAGGATATTGTATCTAGTTGGGATTATAAATGAATCTACCTTCGCCTTTATATGGATCAGGATTTGTCTAAGTTGATGTGTTTTGGGTCCTACTAGTGACAACTATGATACTAATTTGAGACATTTGATTCGTGGGGTGAATGAAAATTTTCAAAATTAAAAAATTTCATTATTACATACATTCATGAACTTGAGATCACCAACATCAAATTTCTTGAGCTTGAAATTTTCATAAGTTACAAAGCAATTTGTAGTAATCTCCTCCAATAAACCCAAAAGAACTGCGTGCAAATACTAGTTATTTTAAGTCCACCTAAACACCTACTTGGTAGACATAGAGAGTGGATGTTAGGTCTAGAGATAGATTAGGAGATAATATATCTTTATAGGATCTTTTGGCTCATAGCCAATGGAGAGAGATTCAAATTTGAAGGAATTTCTTTTATTGCAAATGAAAAAATTGGTTTGGTGAGCCCACAGTACTGAAGGTTGAATGATAGCTTAATTTTCCACCTTATTTGATATTTTTAATTTTAATAATTTGTTTATTATTTTGTTTGTCTCTTCAACTTAACCATTTATCTAAGAATTATAAGCTAAGGATCAGAACTTGAGGAAATCAACACTATTATTAATACAAAAATAACAAATGTTTTTTTGAATAATTATGGTTCATTGTTGATAATGGGTTCTAGAGGCAAGAAAAATTGAGTGAAAATTATTTAACCAAGAAAGTTGACTACTGCTTCAATAATTTGGACTAGCTAAGATACAACTTTAACCAATTTGGTAAAAGTAATATACAATAACCAATATAAAATAATGTTACCAAATCTTTATTGTAGCTTGCATTTGACTATAAGCTGCAATATTTCCTTATTAATTACTCCAGACTTAGCTTCCCTATACCTAACTAATTTATAGAACTCCCTTCTTACTGGATTTCTCTCCATCTCACTCCACATATCTTCATTGATTTCATATTTTCTTTACACCTTTCCTAACACTCCTTGTCTTTCACTAACTAGCTCTCTAATCTTCTCAATTGCTATCTTAATCTAATTAAAGTTGCAATTCAATAATGCTACACCACTCAACTCCCACCCCAATGAGTTGTAATGCTTAGTTGATATAAAAATTCGGATTTTGCTATGTAATATGAGAGAAATTGCTTCTTTCTTATTACCGATATAATAATAGAGATGATAATTTTGACATGATAACTTTTCTCTCCCAGTAATGAAATTCTTGAAATTTTGGATACTAGAGCAAATCAAATATTTTTTAATTGTCATTAAATTTCTTATTAGTCTCCTTTCATTTTTTGTTTGAATATTCAAAAAAGTGATCTTATAGTTGTCCTGTGTAACCCATATTTGTCTAGTGATTGAGGGCTTTAGCTCTCATTCAAATATCACAATTTTAAAACCCTATATTTCTTTCTTACATAACTTTGGGATTAAATTTTGTCAAAGTTCAAAAGATTTTGATGGTAATAGCGCCAAAAGATTGCGTTTGATCAATATCTTAAGTTATAATTAAATAAAAAATCATGTTCTATACGAAAATAAAATCAGATAATATGCATACCACCCAAATTTTAAATATTTATAAACTTTCATGTACTTACAATAAATTTTCAAACTTCCTTCCAAACAACAAATTTCTTCAACCCATATTTTCTCTCTTATCAATACCCAAGGGATCTAATCTTAACATGAACAAAAACATGACTTTAATAATTCAAAAAATGATATTAATGTTAATTCCATAAATATGTAAATTTGAGTGATATATATTAATATCCCCTTTACCATATATAATATGTCAATGCACATATTTCCTTCATTAACTTATAACCATGTTTAAAGCCATTCAAAATTATAAAGGGCAACATAAACCACCTAGATTTTTATGTTTTTCCAATATGATTGCTATGATGATAAACTAAGGAAGGAAAATCCCCCTTAGCTCCAAAGAAAACTAATATAAAAAAAAAATACAGTAAAAAAAAATTAAAAAAAAATATTAATTTATTTTTATTTTTATTTTTATTTGAGGAGTTCAGAATAAACAAAGGAACAGATAGCATGAGGCTGTTACGTCAAGGAAAGCCCCAAATCAGCATGGTGGCACCAGCTTTCCTCATTAAATAAGCATGGATATTACTGTTACGTAAGTGTTGACCAAAAACAGTTTGCTTGAAATTCCAATGGAAACAAATAAGTGTAAAATCTTTATACAAGGGACATTTGCATACATGCCACCCAATCTTCTTACATATTTATATCTCTGACCTCCAAATTTTACTTTTTTATCATATAAAAAAAATATCAATATTTAACTTCCAGAAAAAAAATGAAATGATATTTTCATGCATAAGTTGCATATATATGTAATTATTAAAATTTATATTATAAATATGTAAATATATACTAATTAAGTGAATTACTGGACGGTTTCTGCTAATGAGAAGATTATCAACATGGTCAAAAGAACTTGATGATTGATTTGATTAAAGATTATGAGAGAGGCACTTAAACTTTTATATTTTGATTAATAATGATCTGTCGCTGTCTACTTTCCCAAGATAACGATCATGATGTATCAGTCTTGGATCTAATGAAGAGTGTTGGTTTCTGACTACTGCAATTTAATAGTTCCATAAAATCTACCTGACTTTAGTTCAAACCAGATCAGTAAGGTCTGTCGGTGGAGGTTCTGTTATTGTAAATCTGGCTATCCGTATACATTATTTTAAGAGTTATTTAGGATCATTTTTTGTCAATATTGTTTATAATTTGATAGAGATTAAAAAGATATTTAATCTCAATAAAAGGAGTTGATTTTATTTTGTACTATGTAGTTTGTAAATCAATTATATGGTGGGGAGGGAGACATGGGGGAAGGATGGTAGGGAGACTGCGGTGGGCAGATTGCAAGCTGAGAGGGAGGTGATCAGGGGCTCGGGTTGGCCTCCTTGAGCCGACCTCCTAAAGCCACCCAGTAGGCCACGTCTAGTTGGCCTGTCACCTCCTCCGACTGATCGACTACCTTGGGTCTACTGCCTACATTTGCAACCCTAGTCGACCGAAATTCTCCAGAATGACAGGCCTGAGCGAGGAAAAGACCAAAATATTATGTATTATCCTCTTTAAAGCAAGACACTATTATAATGTTACTTTTCACTCTTTAGCTATAAATAGCTAGGAGAACCTGTAACATGTAAAAGGGCCCTCACATCTCTCTTTTTGGGCTTTCCTCTCTCTCAATCCCCACGTAGAGAGAACTCTCTCCACTTCCCCTACTGTAAACCAAGGATTTAAGGAAATAAAAGTGGCAAAAAAGCCCATGAACACCCTCTTTGTCCCCAAAAGGGGCAAATCTCTATATTTCCACTTTTTTTCTCTTTCCCTCGGTCCCAATGCTTTATGTTTTAGGCATGATTTACTGGACATATTGGAATTCAACATCTTAAAATGAGTGGTGAGTGATACACCTAAAATATATAGTATTTTTAGACATATTTTTATACTTATTTTTGAGATATTCCGCTTTAATAGAAGCTATTTGTGAGTTTTTCTTTCATTTATAAGTAAAAAGATGAAAAATACTAAAAGAAATGAAAAAGGATCAAATTTGGAACAAAAATGTGAAAATTGTGCAAAATAGTTTTGGGCGCCAGTGAAACAGTGAAGGCCGAGCCTAAGCGCCGGAGGCCCCGCGCTTAATCGCCGGAGGCGGTTATTTGACGGTTCAATTCATTTTGTCGAATTTTGAAGAGACATTTGAGCAACTATTAGCTAAAGAGGATGGTTATGACCACTATAAACAAACATATGATTAAAAGACTTGTGAAAGGAGGCATTCTTTGGAAAATACATCAAATTTGGACACATTTTGAAGAGTTACCAAGACACCTATTGGAGATTTATAAAAGAAGGAAGTTGAGACTTTTTGAAGTGTGCTTGAAAAGGGAGAAAATTGAGAAGTTCTTGAAGAAGTTCAGAGAGGAACGTTTAAAGAGATTTTCAGACACCACAATTTTACTTTATCCTTTTTGTTTTTAGTTTTATTTTGAGAGTTAATAGTGTTGTAAAAGAGAAGAGATTCATTCAAGAGTTTGGTGGAAGATTTGAGATAAGTCTTTATCATTGTTTTTAAACTACTTTTGGTTTTAATTGAGACTTGTTATTGGTTTGACAATGATTTCTACTTTTAAACTAAAGTGTGGTTTTGTTCTCCCCATGGATTCTGAGTAGTTTTCTTTATATTTCTTCTTAAAATGATAAGTAATTAAAGTGTTGGATGGAAGTTGTGGAGAGTATTGATCTTTAATGTTGGAAGACGTTGTGATGATTTAATTCCATGTACTTTATTTACTACTCGATCTGGCGTATCTAGATGTTAAAATTTGTAGTGAGAATATGTAAAAATCGGTTTGGTATTGTCTCAGTCAACAATTGAAAAGAATCACATGAGGTTTTATGAATGAGAATGTGATTCATATGATTTAGTGCAAATAAATAGGAAAATAATCTGTGAAGGGTGTAGAGTTAGAAGACTTTAAAGTGACATGCTAAAGCCCCCAACTTGGTTTATTGTTTTAGGTTTTGATACGAGATGTTAGCCCCCGGGTGGAGGGAATCGATGAAACTCTAGAGTGAGAGCTAGCATTTTCTCTGCCTAGCCGGTCTTCAGAACTATTCAAACTTTAAATTATCCTATGTTTTTTTTAACATCTCTAGTAACGGTAAAGAATAATATTGCTTCTATTTAGCACAAGACAATTTGCATACTTTCACAAGAGAAATCCTATACTTATTACTAATTCATGATAAAAGAAAGATATTTTCATAATAAGTGTTTTTCTTTTACATAAACTTAAGTTGTCTTTAGAAGTTGTTACTGTTTTTTCAAAATCTCAATAATACCAAAAAGAATTGAATTTTAATTACTATAAAAATATCTATAGTTTAAGTAATTGTCATTTTGAAATAGAAGGTTTGTTGATCAATAGTGTATATTGTGAATTTCCATGTGGGTTTGATATTCAGGTCTTAATCAAAAAGTCATATATTACTTGATAACAATATTTATACTTACGTAGTATTCCAATATATATATATATATATATATATATATAAATTAAAAAGTAAATTCTTATTTCTCCAAGATCAAGTTTTTGGTTCTGTTGTAAAGTAATGAAACATAAGTGAAAAATAACATCAAAGACATTGTTATATTGTGCACATAAACAATAACGGGAGCAGTGAGCCTGATGCCAAGAATAAGAAAACGAGCATAGCAAGTGCGTGAAAATCTTAAACTGAGAAATAATAAAAAATATAATACTTATTTTCTTTAGTTTTTTCAAAAGAACGAAGAAATAAAAAAAATCTCTCAACACACTCTAGGCATCGAAAGCCTGTCTTGAAACTCGACTTAAAAAAACTATGAAGGTAGTTTCCTAGTCAGTACCGACAACCTTCTCAAAGGGTGTGAGATAAATTAATCACGCCATTAGTGAGTCTCGATGGTTAACCCCGTGAATGCGTTGATAAGATCTGTATAAAACCTGACGAAAAGTGCTTCCCGCCGAAGTCGACATTCCAACAATAGCAAAAGAGACGAACAAAGAGTGAAACTTGAGTTAAGCATATAACATATCTAAAAATCTAAAAATCAATCGATACTTTTCTAAAAAACCAGGGCACAAAATCAATACATCAAAAGTTAATGCAAATGAGACAAAATAATTATTTAAAAAAATTAAGAGAATATAGCTATTGATTTTTGAAATTATATTTTCTATTTTCATGAATCTTTCATTTTTATTATGGTTTAGCCTCCGAGAAGTAAAAAACTCGTAAGGTTTTATGTATGACAAAAAATACTCAGATTTTTATCTAGCCAAACATACTGCCGTTGGAGTCGCACTAGCAACTCGCTCTCCCAACAAATTGACCAGCTCCACTAAATTGGTTCGACGTCCTTGGCCAACCACCCAGTCGACCACCTCGTCCGACCGACTGACTAACTCGGGTTGGTCATCTGCATTTGATGACGCCAACTGACCTAAAAACTACAGAATGACAGATTTGAGCTAGGAAATGACAAAAATACACTTTACTACCCTCCTTAAAGTAGAGACACCTTTGTAATTTTACCTTTTCCTATTTTCCTCTTCCATAAATAGTAGAACCTTTAACATAGAAATGGGCCCCTGGATCTCTCTTTTTGGGCTCTCATCCATCTCTATCTCTCTATAGGGAGAACACTCTCCCTTCCCCTCTCTTATAAATAAAAAATTCAAGGAAATATATGACGCCAAAGAGCTCGGAACACTCCT
>NEWO01000003.1:841280-853851 GCA_003013225.1 Phalaenopsis aphrodite | reverse complement strand
ATATATATATATATATATATATATATATATATATATATATATATAATTTGTTAGATTTGTAACAAATTATTTATTAGATTTGTAGCTTGTTCCTTTTTTGTTCTATGATACTAGAAAATTATTTACTCTTAACATTTATTTGGCATGAGAGGTGCACTGTTTGTTTAAATGATATAAAATGTCACTATAGAAAAAAGCGCTAAAAACGCGGAAAAAATTTGTTCTTTTTACACGTTGGAAAATTATTTTAATTACCGACAATTTTGCGATTGTTTTTATCTTGATTATTTGTGATGACATAACTACAACATATACTGTCATTTATCAACAGTATTTAACTTTCCGATTGTTCTTAATTATAGCCAACAATATAACTTATAAGTTATAAGCAAATATTTACAGATGACTATAGTTCATCGGTTATCTTCTAATCTGCCATCTGATGATGATTTAACCGATGCTTTTTATTATTAAGCGGCGTGAACAACCTTCGGTAATAGTGTTAATAATCAACGCATTAAAAGTCATTATATAAGTCGTCTGAAATAATCCTACATCCAGCCTGAAATCACTTAATCTCTCATGCAGGACTATCGTCTTCTCTACCCGAAGCCCACACATGTCCCTCTCTGTTTAGTCCAAAGCTATCACCTTCATCCTCGAAACCTTCGCGTTACAGTCAGAATAGGGGCTAGCTAGGAGCACAGTGGCTAGATCGCAGCTTACAATGACCGGAAACTCCCATTTTTCTCCTACTTCTGTTGCTCTGCTAATCGAGACGATCAAGGAAGGTAACTTGTTATCTTCATTTTTGTTTTAATTTTCATCTGTTTTGAAGAATATGTTCAGGGTTTAACAACTAAGAGTTTTGCCAAATATTTTGCTATTTCAGTTGGATTACATCTATGGTTATGAATTTAGCTAAAAGATCATTAATCGCCCGAAGATTGATTTGATTTTTAGCTTGGATTGAGATCAGATTAAAATAAACGAGTCGAATAGTGAGTCAAAATTTTGGATAGAATTTTTTCGAGCTGATTTTGAGCTGACTGCAACTCTACTTGAAATCGGATCGTTAACAAATATGACTCTGAATTTAGCGAATTTTGCTTGAAGATCATTAATCACTAAAAAAATGATTTGAATTTTAGCTTGGATCGAGATCAAATCAAAATAAATGAGCCAAGTTACAAGTCAAATTTTGGATCAATTTCTTTTCAGGTCGATTTTGAGTCAAACACAACTCGGCTTGAAATCGAATCGTTGACAACCCTAATTACATCAGAAATCGGATTTAAGAACATATGTTTTTAACTTTATCTATGGATGCTCTTACTAGATATTTATATGAGGATGCATCTTGGTGTATGCTTTTCATCGGTGATATCCTTCTTGTTGATAAAACTAGAGAAAAAGTTTAGGAAAAAAATAAATATTGGTGGTTGATACTAAAGTAATTTGTTTGAGAAGATCTAGAACTAAATACTTTAAATGTAATTTTATTAGTAGTACCTCTAGTGGCAGAAGTTGTAACTACGGGTGATCAAATCAGTTAAAACGGGTGAACGCTTTAGATATCTCAGATCTCTTGTTTAAAGTGGTGGCGTTATACATGGGAAAGTGATTAATTAGAATATTTCAAGTCGGTTGGTTGAAGTGGAGGGATACATTTGGCCTATTGTGTGATAGAAAATACTACTTATACTTAAGGAAAATGTTATACTATGGTGGTGAGACCTACAATGTTCTATGACGCAAAATGTTAGCTCTTAAATTACGGGGTTGTTCGGTTAAAAGTAGGATTTAGTTTAGATCAGTTTTAATAAATATTGCAAACCCAAGGTTTTGAAATCCTAAGGTACGTGCCAAATCTGAAATAAGATTTAGTTCAAAAAATGACAATCGTTCAAAAATTGATTTTAAGTTTGACCCGCACATGAAACTCGAGATAAAATATAAACGCTTAGTTACAAGATAAAATTTTGGATCATATTTATTTGGATCATACATGTCAAATTTATTTAGAACCTACATCATCTCAACTCAAAAGTGAGGTCATTTAACATCTTAGCATGCTAGTTTTATTGAAGATCATTAAATCGTCAAACATTGACTTATAATTGATTAGGTGTTTCCCTCTAATAGTGTATGTCACTGTAGCTACACCAGCCCTCTCACTGATATAAAACTAGTGTGGGCACCCGCTTACGCACCCACCCTCATTCTGCCACCACCTTCACCGCCACACTCACCCCTCTCCTGCCTCTGCCACCACCCCTACACTCACCCCAGCCACCACCCTGAGCCTTGCCCCCACCCCCACACCCACCTCTCCCTTCACCCTGAATGGAGAGGGTTTGAGTGCATCTGAGGCCCGCGCTGCATCTATACGACTAGTGCCAACATATATCATCTACCGTAACAAGCGTGACAACAATACAAAAGTTTTTTTAAAGATATTTTAAGTAAATGTTTTATTTTTTTTTCAATGGAATGTAAAACTAACAAATTGTTGTTTTAAGATTCAACTGCCCGACCCAGACTATTCATGTCATTTATATAAGACTGTGGAGATTGGATAAGAGCCATTTGCCGCCAATGTTCATGAGCACACCTACAAAAGGTAGTTCGGCCAGTCTGGGATCGATGATAGATTCAGTGCTCCCAAGTGCCTGGCGAGCTAAACAAGTTTAATGTTAGTACATGTTAGCTCTAACTGAATGTAACTACTTTTATTTACAAGAGAGATTGTAACAGCTGAAAGAAAGTCAATGCTAGGTGTTAGGAGGTATTGCGATCCGCGAACGTGATCCTTCCTAGTACGACTCGTGGAAGGAGGTTGTTGGAGAGAAGAAGAAGGGTTGAGTCTATGGGCTTAGGTCATATAGCTCTGCGACGCTTACCCCTCCACTAGTGCATCTGCAGATCTATCTCTACCTCATATGATGAGATCTCCATGTGTGTTGTGACATTCTTTGTTGAAATGGAGGTTGTTTCACTCAATTGAGGTCGGAGCTGGAGGCCAACATGGAGGTCAAGCTGAATGATGAGTTAGATTCTTTCCGGTAGTGGATAAGGGAGCATGGCAAGGCAACGGTAGCATTGAAGGAGGAGGAACCGGCGACGTACGATGAGGATGAGGTTAACGAGATTGAGGAAGATTTTTAGATGGAGTTTTTTTTTTAATGTTTATGTGCATTTAGACATATATTTTCTGTGAACATTGTTTTACGTATTTTAGAGTAAATGTATTTTATGTATTACATTATTTAATTGAATAATTTACTGTTTGACAGCTATGTTATTTCATTAAATGCTTGGAATTGTGTATCAAATAGTGTGATAGCATGTATTATAATGTAAATATGAAAAAAAAGAATTTATTTTTTTATGCTACATGTTTCTGACGGCTTATCGTCAGTTTTACGACGGTTCCAAATTTATTAGTAGGCAAAATCTGCGGTTAGCCAATGGACATTTTTACCGACATCTAACTGAAAACTTAAGGTGCATCACAAAAAACAGAGAGCACGGTACTTTTCTGGCAGTTATCCCGCCGGTTATAAGAAACAACGCTCTACCGACAATTTTTAACTGTGTCAAAAAATCGACTGGTGCGGCACTTTATTTACAGTTAACCCGTCGATTATAAAAAACGACGCATAATCGCCAGTTTTGTTTGCTTCAAAAGATCGACGGGTGCGACAATTTTCTGACATATATGTCGTCGTCATAACCGATAGAAGAATCATTAGTTACATGAACCGACGATTACCGATGACTAAAATTTTCTTGATAAAAGCCACAACATTAAATTATCGGAAAACCGTCGGTACTTTTATACCATTGAAATATCGGTCGGTTTTGGAAATATCAGTCGGTTTTGGAAATATCGGTCGGTTTTGGAATTACCGACAAACATTTCACCTACAAGCTTAAAATCGGTGGTAATTTGTCGATAATATTAAAAGTGATGGTTTTTCTTTTTATAACTAACGGATTGTGGTTGTCGGAAAAAGTCTAAATTCCTGTAATATATTTGGCAGACTATCTGCTTGTATCCATGATTATCATGATCATTAATATTGTTTCTTATGTGATTCCAACATGAAAACTATATGACTAAATTTTATTTGTTTTGTTTATTTCTTTTATATTCGCTATGTAGCTCACTAAAGTCAAATTTTTGATGGGCCAACATTTTTGTTGGGACATTATCTTACTCAGATGTTGAAATTAAGTTCATTTTATCACATTATAGAAAGAAAAGTTACCTCACCTATGTTTGATTTATAAATGAAAATAATAGTTATGTTCACAATTAGACACACAATCGGCTAAGTAACATCTTTTCTCATATTAAGTATCAAATCACTACAAAGATCAAAACATGATACATGTAATGAGTTTTGAAGGATTGAGCTATGGATATTTTGAACTCTTGTGAATAAAACAAATATTAGGTCTTTTAGGCTATAATATTTTAACTAGCCTATTTTTATCTCTATTTCTCATCATAAAAGTCAGTGTAGCTACTTATTTTTGGACTATTAATGATTGATTCTTTGATTTTAATTCTAACATGAATAGATATTCTGTTCTATCACTAATTTTATTTCCTTATTTTTAGACTTTTTATGTTGGATTCATGTCTAATTTTGCTTTGAGTGTTATTTTATTGTATATTTATTTGCTATTAAAAAAAAAAACTTATGAAAGGCTCTCTCAACTCACATAATCACTTCCTCCATATATATATATACATCTATTTTTTTACTATTTTAAATTTCATTTAAATGATTTATCCTATGGGATTAGCTGCATCATTTTTTAGATTATTGAATGTTCAAATGAAAATTTAACATAGATAAATGATTCTCACTCACAAAATAACATTAATAACTTTTAAAACTTGAATCAATGAAAGTATTCCTGAAAGATGGTGAAGCTCCAGTGGCGTACAAGATTAGAGAGTCATCTTAGATGGTTTGGTCACGTCAAATGTTGACCACCTGATGATCTAGTTAGGAGTGTGGAGACTTTAGACTTGATTTATGTTTAAAAAAAATAAGAGATGGACCTAAAAAGACTTGAGCATGTTGTATAAAAAATGATTTTAATTTATTAGAACTAATTGAAAAAGTGGCACTCAATAGGATACAATAGAGAAAAAGAATGATGTAACATACCTCACTTAATAGAATAAAAGCATATTGTAGTTTTTGATAACGTAACTTAGGTGGTGTTTGGTAGTCTATTAATAGACGAATTTTTGCAATGGATTTAACTCAAATCCACTCAAACATAAAAAAATTTAACCTTAAATTCAGCGCTCTGTTAAACCCGCGTTATGGTAGTTTTTCCCCACGTTCCATCTCCTTCCTAACGTTCCATCTCCTTCCTAACGTAAACGTGAATCCAGATCACACGTGAATTTAAGATCGATGATTTTCAAAATTTTCTCTATCAAAATAGATTTGATAAATTGAAATTTACTAAAACTTATTTAACATAAATCTCAGCCTGAGAAGAATAGCTGACTACATATCTACATGATTTAAACCAAAAAACACAACATAATTTTGAGAATTGCAGTAAAACAAACAAAATAACTAACTTAACTCTTAATGCCTATGAGCATACATAAATACCAAAACTCAATCTCAAATCATGATGAAGAAGAAGCTAAAGCTCTTCAACCACTGACTCAAAACCTGCTGCATTTGCCGTTCAACACAGGCCAGAGAATCTGCAAGCAGCAGATAACTTCCAGTTATAGGAGGGATGCACTGAAGCTGAGATAAGTGTGATTTTATTTCCACTTTAAGCAAAATATTTAAATTTAATAATTACAAGAAAAGACAAGGCGAGGTATGGCAAAAAAATAAAAAAATGCTGACAAACTGTCCCATCACTTTTTTGCTAAAAAAAGTGATAGGACGGGAGCAGGGCAAAAGAATAAATAAATGGTTTCATCTGACCATTTTGGAAGATATTTCCACCTCCTTTCAAATTCGTGCCCTCATTAATGGCTAAAGATGTGACTTTTGATGTGATGGCTCGAGCGAGCTCCCGCCGTGCTTCCTCTCACGTGCTGGTGGACCGTCGCGGTCGCGTCATGCTGGAGCATGAACTGATTGCTATGCGTGTTTCTGCAGAGATGTTTGTATGCGGGAAGGAAATCCACCGCTCGATACCGTGCATGGGTTTAGGGTAATTGGTTGGCTTTTCGAAGCGCTATGCTGGAATTACGTCTAAAGTCGTGTCATTCTGTGTTACGTTTTCTGCACGTGTGCATTCAAAAGCTCGCTGCACGTACCTGCTGAGTAAACTTTGGTGTTCAAAATTGAGTACATTCGATAATTGATGACTAAGGTCAATCGAAGACGTCATCGTAAATTTAATTTTAAAATGAAGCTCTAGCCGAAACTATATATATATATATAGAATTTAAAAAAAAAATTAGAAAATTACAAGGTTTTTCATGATGGACATAGGTCGTCAAATACCGTCCATCAGGAAAAAATATTAGATCAGTACTACACACGTAGAGGAACGTGCGTACCCAATAAAATCATGTCACGTATCTCGCGCGACGCAGAAAAAAAAACGGCGCAGTAACACGGGGAATATTCCCCCCCGTGTTATTCATGTGTTATTGTGTGTTATTCATGTGTTATTGCGTGTTATTCATGTGTTATTGATGTGTTATTGTGTTATTATAACACCAAAAATATTCTCAGAATACAATAACACATGAATAACCGGGGGGGAATATTCCCCGTGTTACTGCGCCGTTTTTTTTTCTGCGTCGCGCGGGATACGTGGCATGATTTTATTGGGTATGCACGTTCCTCTACGTGCGTAGTACTGATGTAATATTTTTTCGTCCATCAGACCCAGATCTATTACTCATTTTTTTTCAATCATGAATCTATTAATAGATAAGAAATCATATGCCACTAAAAA
Organism: Phalaenopsis aphrodite; assembly: GCA_003013225.1. Lineage (NCBI taxonomy): Eukaryota > Viridiplantae > Streptophyta > Magnoliopsida > Asparagales > Orchidaceae > Phalaenopsis > Phalaenopsis aphrodite. The sequence continues at coordinate 846,882 of NEWO01000003.1, read as the reverse complement.
TTTATATGAGATTAGTAAAAAAATTGATTATTCTAACTTTTATGCGTTGTAAACCATTGTGGGAATATTTTTCTCGATCTCCTTGATGGTAATATCATTCACAAATAATCTCTCTACACATTCAGATATTATTGAATTAGGGCATCATAACATTTTCACTCGAAAGTGTGAACTATGATAAAAATTTTGTCTCGATAAAAGGTTGAACCTTGTTGCAATTGAGAAAAACATAAAATGTAGCTGTTTGAAGTTTCTGATCATTAAGATAACGTGATGTGCACCTTCCCGATGATTTACCTAACTTCTGGAAAACAATCAAGCTTCAAGGAGGCACCACACCCACTAACTCTTTTATGTTACCTTCTTGCTCGGAATGGTAGGAGCAGAATGTTATTGTCTCTTGTAATAAATATGTCTAATAGATCTATTCTTTTGGTTGTACCTTGTTTTTCACGGTTCTCTTTTGTTTATTAAAAAATTTAAAAAAATTATTTAACACGATTTGACAATATTCTTTATAAACATATGATTAACTACCTTGTCTATGAGTAATTACCTCTCAAACGAATACATTCAATGGTTAATGCATCATGGCATAAATGTACAAGAACATGCCCCATCGAGTCAAAAAAATTAGGCGGGAATATTCTCTTGATTTTGCAAAGTATTGCACGAATGTTCGCTTTTAACTAGCGTACACCATCAAGTTTTAAACAAGTTAGGCATATTTCCTTGAAGAACACACTGATTTCAATCAATGGATTAAGTACTTCAATCAACAGACAATTGAAAACATTTGGCATAAAATTTTGAAGAATAAATATGACAGTATGGCTTCTCATTCCAAATATTTTTTTTGCACCCACATCAATGCAATGGTTAAAATTTGAAGCATGCCCGCTTTGGAATTTTAGTGATTGGAGTGACTCACAAATTATTCTTCGTTGGGGCAAAGTAAAAAAAATAGTTTGTTTTGGGCTTCATGAGCTTGCCAGTAGGTGTGTATTGGATCTCCAACTCCCGCCTTTTACATATCTCCTTCAAATCAAATCTGACATTCACATTATCCATTATTTTTCACTTAGCATCCTTCATAATGTTGAAGATGTTATCAAGGAATTTTTTTTTTTATGTACATGACATCTATATATTGTTTGATCATGTTATCCTTCCAGTAAGACATATTACAAAAAATTAATATTTTTGTCTAATTATGAGTAGCATCATATTCTAGTGGATGATGTGAAGGTCAGGGCAAACAGTAATATTTAGAAAGTCATTGACAATCCGAGATAAATCTTTCTCATATACTCTTGGATGTGACACCGATTTCTCTATTTTTTTTTTCTTTTGTATGTATTCTTATTCCTCCTAAAGGGATGTTCAACATTTAGAATCATCCAGTAATAGTCAAAACATGAATTCTTCCTACCATGTTGAAATATAAATGTCTTAGATGAATTCATGTATTATGGATATAACCACTGAGAAAATATTTCATTCACAGAAAAATCATTTATTGTCTACATTCATTCTGCTTTTATCAGAAAATTATGTTTCATGAAAACACCATATGTCATGACACATCTTTTCCAAAGAATTTGCAACTCATCTCAATCAACGACTACAAATATATATCATTTTTGTCTTTAGGGCTATTGAGACCCGATATAATTAGTGTCAGGAAGAAGAAAGACGTTGTCATTCACATCTTAGGTGGTAGATTGTATGACGTAACAATCATAAGTCAACAAGAGAGGGGCTATGCTGTCTGATTAGATGGTGTGATGTCATCAAAGCTTAAGCTAAGTCACACGTTATGTGTCTCTGCAACAAACTCAAGAAATGAGTGATCAAAATATTTCCACGTCTCTCCATCTGCTGGTTGACTATTTGAGTTGATTTCCTCTGATCTACTAAGATGCCACGTCATATGTGGAGCAGTACACTTAGAATTGTATAGCCTTTGAATATGTGGAATAAGCGGTAGATAAAAGAGTTTCTTGAACAAAACTTTCTTTTACCACTTCCTTATTCTACTATGATGTTTGAATATAGGAGAATTACAAAATCAACACAGAGACTTCGTCACGCTAGTCTTGTAAATAACATACTTTTGTTTACACAACAATCAATCTTCTTTTCTTTAAGCTTAAATTGGAAAATAAAATTTTCGCCCTGTATTAATCCTTCGGGACTAAATTTTCAGGTGGGTTTATCTCTTTCAGTAATCCAACAAACTAATTGAAATACTCTTGAGGCATGTTAAACCCAGTTTTAATTTTTAGCATTCTGAGAGCTACAAATAACTGAGAAAAGAGATGCACAACCCACGGTTGTTTTTGAGTAACATTCAGTAAATCATAATACGTCGGAGCCTCGTGGTTTGGTGTTTCTTCTTGTTGCACTTGATTAAGATAATGTTGTCTTGTTTCATCAAAGATCATTTATTCAAATCTACTTGAGTCAAATCTAGGTGAAGGATCATAACTCATCGAAGGAGTAAAGCTGAATGTTGTAGGGTCAACCTCCTCATGTGAAGTCAAGTTGAAATCCCTGACGATAAAAATCATATCTCACTTTTTCAGACATTAAGTGTCCTCAATTTTGTGTTGAAAGCTCTCTGGAGCAACATATAATCTCTCCAGCTCTTTATTCAAACTCCTCCCTAAAACCCAAAACTTTCAGGTGCACCCTGAATTGAACTTTAAATGAATACGAGCCCACTAAAAAAAAAAGTTTAAATATAAAAAAAATACTATGACACTTCAAAATCTAAAGCTACAAATGAAACAAATGTATATATTGCAACCAATACATTAAATGCTTGAAGGATATTATGTGAAATTAATAATTAAACTCAAAATCATGCGCTCTAAATTGGCCCATGTACTTCGATAAATCCTTAAATGCTCAAAATTAAAGTCTAAGAATGCTATGTGGGCAAAAAAAGAAATTTAAATTTAAACTTTATCCATCTTGAGAAGCATGAAAATATTTTAAAATTTGTAGAACTCACTTTAAAAAACCTAATCTAACTTTATTTAATATAACATGCTTTCAAGTTACCCAATTCAACCATCATCTTAACAATGGTTGAAGTTGACGAGATTGGTCCCATATGACTAGTCTAATCCTCCTCAATATTACAGGGTTAACATGACCGATTACCCAATGAATATCACAAAATTTTTGACTCGGAATATCACAAAATTCTTATCAAGAGTTCTGGGTGTGAATTTTTGTAACCCACAAACTCTCTCAGACTCTTTATGCATGCATGACATATTAATCTATTTATGCAAACTCGAGATTACCAACAATATCAATAATAAATGGAATTGATATTTATATCATCTGCAATAAAAAGTTTATAGGATCATGAATACGTTTTTTAGACCCTCTCTCAGATTCTTTAACTTTACCGAAATTTACACACTTAGCACCGAATTTTTATGCATTTATGTATCCAACACCCAAACTCTCATTTCATTTTTAAAAAATTAGCACCTTAGCTATGGATGAAAATGTGAATTTCACTGTTGGACGATGGTGAAAAGGTAAGTTGGATGCTTGATTTGTAAAAAAGAGAGTGGAAAGTTAGGTGTTTGGTTTGTAAAGATGAGAGTTTCGGTGTGAGATAAGTAAATACATTAAAATTGGGTGTTGTGCATATAAATTCCCCTTGGTTTCATTAATTTTTGAGAAAGCCATGCTCTTATTCAAAAGTTGTGTTTTGTGCGATTGTAACCTTCATGTAATGTTTATGGCGAGTCCTCTAAAACTAACGACTAAGACTTCAAGCGGCATTGAAGTAATTATTAGAAAAGGCCTTTCTTCATCACTATGATTCCATTAATTATTCTATTTACCTTTTAATACATTGTCAAAATTTATTTGTCATGTATGTATTTCGAAGCATTTCGAATGATAAACATTCCGGATTTAAATTCAAGATTTTATAGGGCATCAATTCTGGCAAGATTATAGTCAAACTGACCCAATGAAGCCAAAACTTTTTCGACATGAGTCAGATCAAACTCATATCAATCTATTGAAGCACAAGTGGAGGCTTTGGATGGGCAATTGAATGGTGAAATGGATTCCAAATTTGACAAAATTAATAGATAGTCAAATAGAGTGTTTTGTCGAGTGGAATCCAACGAGCGTAAGATCACTTGATTGTGATGTCATTAAGGCATTCAAATGCTCATAAAACATCATCCGATCATATGGAACTCATTGGGATGTTTAATGGAGTGATCCAGATTCATGCAGTATTTATAGAGGATGTCACTCACAAGATTTATAAATAAACAACTACTACTTTCATGAAAGTGAACTTAAGACCTAGAACTCGGAGAAAGCTCAAAAGAACTCGACGTTCTCGAGAGATCTTAAGCTCCATCACCATTGGATCACCACTGACCGGCCATCACCATCACAGGAACACCATTGACCGACAACCGCAATCGAGCCCCCACCACCATCAAACTACCATTTTCGCTTCGTGCACACATACTATAGCCCGCTGCCACCATCGAGTTGTTGCTTCTCGACTACCCTCGTCGAGCTGTCGCCATCATTATACCATCTTCCTTAATTCCCAACCACCAATGGCTGGCCGCTGCCACCATCAGAGCATTGTTGCCTGGTCGTTATCGTCGAGCCACCGCCACCGCCTGGTCACCATCCCCTTTTCCATGTCATTGTCGATCGACCACCGGTCCACCACCAGTGTCGAACCTTTGCTGCCCGACCACCGAATTCGAGTCGACGCCACCAACCAACCACCACTTTCTGTCTACCGCCATTTTGTTGCTGCCATCGGCCGATCACCACTGTTCGGTCGCTAATATAGAGTTGCCACCACCATTGAACCACTTCTGTCCGACCACTATCATCAAGCCGGTGCCACAACTGGACAACTATTGCTGCTTCCTGACCATCGTCATTTGGTCGCCACTACCAAATACATTGGAAATAAATTTTCTAACACACAACCCCTACCATTACCTTTTCTTCGCAACAATACGGTTACTACCACTTCATTATCATTTTCCATCACTATCCCAAAGAAAGTTATATTCCACTTCTGTAATATCGCTTCAAACTATTTGCGGGTCGGTAATGTTTTCTAACTTATACTATATAGCTGATGTAGTATAGCTGAATCATTTCAACTGAACGAAGCCCCATATTTTTTGCCCCTATGAATTTCACGTAATAACTCGTGCTGTTTTTCTATCAATTTTTTTTACTTGTCTACGTGCCTGATCTTCACAACTCTAAAAAAGTTAATATATCACTCAACTTTTACGAATTTACGTGCAGACAATACTATTTTGAAATGATTCAAAGCTCTCAATGAAAAGACTCGAACCTTGGACCGCAATTGATAGTCACAAAATTTTTCATATCAAGTTCCTACCACATATTGTCTATATCGAGACTATGAGGACGATTCACCTACTAAAATCTAGTACATATTTCGCTTTCTTAAGCTTTTTTTTTGGTACTTATGTACATTTTTTACATTAATGTCTTGTTTGCTCAACTTTGATTATATAGATTCAATGAATGAATTTCGAGTAAACAAAAA
>NEWO01000003.1:817217-839950 GCA_003013225.1 Phalaenopsis aphrodite | reverse complement strand
TTTGAATGAAAGATGATTAGTTTGTAAATAGCAAATTTGTGGTGAACCGTTTAAAGCTGCCTCGAATTAGGGATAACTACTAGTGATGGTGTGTATATGTGAAGGAAGGATATCTAAATTTTATCGGTTAACTCATTTGACGGATCGGCTAATGTTAGTTTCAGGAGGAAGTCCCTCCGGGGAACCCGTCAAGTGTCTCGAATTTAGGTTTTGCCACGAGTCCCAGGGGGCAATTTTGTCCTCTCGGATCAGACTACAGAGACAAGTGAAGCCAGCTAGAGTTGGAAAGCTCCTGGAAGGCTGCAAAGCGATCCGAGGGAAACACCTCGCTTCCTCCGAAAAGGTAAAGAGCCGTCTCGCTGGAGAGTCAGCAGTCAGGGCGTTTTAACTTGGAGGAGAGACGACGGCATTTGATCTCGGCACATCCGTGAGATTTGTGGGATCACGTAGGATTTCTAGGTTTTGGTGTATTGGTGGAGTAGATTTGTATCGCTTGATTTGTTAGCGGGCGCCCCGAGGAATTTGGTAAGTGTTTTGGTTTTGAGTATTCAATTTGGGTGCTTTTTCGGTATTGTTAACGCCGGGGTGATGCTTGCATATTTTGATTTCAGAATGATGGCGTCGTGAGTCTGATGGATTCTACCAGAAGCTGGTTTAGGAAGTTACAGCAAAGAGAGGGTAAAGTGAAGCCTGTTGTTTCGAAGAAAAAGGAAATGGAGAGCATGATTGACGCGCAGAAGCCCCCAATAGATGAGGCCCCTCCTTCGGAAATAACAAAGCAGCGGGTTGCGGCTGCTAAGCAGTTTATAGAGAATCACTACAAGAATCAGATGAAGAGCTTGCAGGAACGTAAGGAGAGGTATATGCTCTTTCGAAACTAAGCTATTTTGGCTCTGTTTTTTTAAATTCTGGATCGCGATCCTTGAAGCGGAAAAACTAATAATGTTTTACTTTTCACGCTATGCTGAGCCTTTAGAACAGTTTAATAAATGTCTGTTTTTGATGGGATTAATGACATTATTCTATCATAGCTGCATAAAAGTTCCGGTATTTTAATGGTCTTCTAGTTCGAAAGCTGTGAAAGAACCTACTCATCGTATTATTGATTAAAAAGGCTGCATGCGTGATTTAATAATTTGATATTTGATATATATTCTGAATAAAACATAAAAATTCCTATTATTGAATCCAACTTTACCCGTGGGTAACATATAAAATTTACTAATAGGACTCATAAGACACAGAGCAAGGAAGTAGACATAAAGAGAAAAAGAAGAAATTTTGAGAATCTAGCGAAAGTTGCTATGGGATTTTATTAGATTGCTAAAATTATAATTCTAGAGTACAAATGACTTGATGTGTCAGAGCTCTCCTCCCTTAACACCCCATTTATATTGTTGATTGGCGGAAGTTACAGTTGAATATATGCTGACAATTTGTTAAAACTATATATGAGATGAACTCACCATCTTACCTGATTAAAGGCTGGTTGTGGCTTCCAACCTTGTGCGAGTTCGCAAGACTTGTGGCGTGCCCAAATATGGTTTAACCAGCTCAGGCAATGGTGTTCATGTCAAATTCTAACAAATTCATATTGAATTTGATGAATCCTGATGATGACAAGTTCATGCTAAGCTTGACGAGTTTATGTTAATCTTGCTGAATTCAACTTGATTCGAGTGTGTTCATGCTACATCTAGAATATTGGATTGATTTGGTTTGAACCGCGATCATGATTGATGAATGTATATTTAGCCCCTTGATTTTCTTGTATTTTGGAAATGTGACTTGTAAAAAGAACAGTAGAATTAGATAAAATATTATTTTATTAAATTGAAAAATGTTGAAGGATATATTGTTTTGATGAGCATTTACATTGATAATGATGCCAATTCATCACTTTACTTATCACATTGATTTGACTAGGGTGCATGTGGGGACTGATATTAGTTTATAAATATGAGCGGGGCTTCATTATTTGAGGATTAATTCACTCTATCGTCTTCCAACTTTGGATTGCTCTGCAACTCCTACTCTTCTACGTTCAAATGGATAATATCCCTCTCATAAAACCTGGCGATGTACCCAATCAAAAGCTACTTCAAAATTTCATTAAAATACAATTCCAAACAATCTGTGGAGATATAGAAAGTATGAAATTCTATTAATATGTCTGTAAGAATGATTAGATTGGATGAAGGTTCAAATGGCTAATATTCATCTCATGGAGCTTGGCGATGTTCCCAACCAAAAGCTACTTGAAAATATCATTAAAAAAAATTCCAAACAATCTGTGGAGCAATAGAAAGAATGATATTCTAGTAAGCTGCTTGTAAGAAAAATGAGATTGGATGAAGGTGGGGGCGAGCATGGTAATAGAACTATAGTCACCGTTAAGTGAACTTTATAATAAAATAGATACTAGAGATGATGAAAAATATGTATAAACTTGTCAAACAAAGAGAAAAGAAAAGTGAAAATTTAATTCAAATAAAGTGTATTAAAGATGAAAATTAAAAGGTATTTTTCTTATAGGAATATATTCAATATAGGCGGGTGAGCTATTTTGATAAACTTTTCAATGAAGTTTATGAAAATATGATAAACTTTTCAATGAAGTTGAGGAGGCTTTAAAGAAAATCAATGATGAAAAATCAGTAGGACTTGATGATATTCTAATTGAAGTGTGAAAATTTTTAGGCGATTTGAGAGTTTCTCGACTTATTGAACTCTTTAATATTATTTTAAAAACTAAAAAAATGCCTGAGTAGAGGAATAGTATTTTGGTCCCCATTTTTAAGAATAAAGGGGTGCATGAGAGTGTGTCAGTTATAGAGGAATCAGGTTGACGTGTCATACTTTAAAATCATTGGAGAGTAATATGTTAAGATATGATATAAAGATTTCTCATAATTAATTTGAATTTATACCTGACAGGTTTACTGATGAATGTTATTCATTTATTGAGAGGTTTGATGGAGAAGTACAAAGAGAATAAGGAAGATCTACATACGAATTTTATTGATTTAGAAATTGCTTATGATAAGGTTCCAAGAGAAGTTCTTTGGAGAGTTCTAGAGAAGAAAGCTGTTGATTTGATTTATATTCAAGTCATTTAAGATATGCATACTAGAGCTATTACTTGTGTTTGAACAGAAGGACGATTGACCAAGTATTTTCCTATTTCAATTGGATTACATCAGGGATCGGCTTTAAGCACATATTTTTTCGCTTTAGTTATGTACGCTTTTACTAGACATTTACAGGAGGATGTCCCTTGGTGTATGCTTTTCCCTTGATGATATCCTTCTTGTGGATAAGACTTGAGAAAAAGAATTAGATGATATCCTTCTTCTGGATAAAACTTGAGAAAGAGAATTAGATGATATTCTTCTTGTGGATAAGACTTGAGAAAGAGAATTATGGAGGTCTACATTAGAGTCTAAAGGCGTTCGTTTGAGACTTTGAATGGATCTAAAATTGAATACATTGAATATAATTTTAGTAGCAGTAGCTCTACTGGCAGAGTTGTTACTATAAGTGGTCAAATCATTAAAAGTTGTGATCGTTTTAGATATCTCGGGTCTATAGTTCAAAGTGACGTTGATATAGATGGGGATTTCATGAGTAAAATTCAAGTTGGTTGGTTGAAGTGGAGGAATCAGGCTTATTGTGTGATTGAAAAGTACCGCTCAGATTGAAAGGAAAATTTTATATAATGGTGGTGAGACCTGCAATGTTCTTTGACACAAAATGTTGTCCTTTAAAAGAGAAACATAAAACAAAGTTAAGTGTTGCTAAGATGAGAATGCTTAGGTGGATGAGCGGCTTGATTGACAAAATACAAAATGAATATATCCGTGATAGAGTTGGTGTAATTTCAATGGCGGACGAGATTAGAGAGAGTCGTCTTAGATGGTTTTGTCACATTAAACGCCGACCGTCTGATGATCCTGTTAGGAGAGTAGATGTTTTAGACTCAACTTATGTTAAGAATGATAGAGGTATACCTAAAAAGACTTGGGGAAATTGTATACAAAATGATCTTAATCTATTAGACTTAATTGAAAATATGACACTCGATAGGATACAATGGAGAAAAAAGATTCATGTAGCCGACCGTACTTAGTAAGATAAATGCTTGTTGTTGCTGTTGTTATTTGACCCATTTGTTTATTTTTATTTATACATCTGATACATTTGCCCTACAATCTTTTTTATTGTAGACCATGCCACAACTTGATTTGAGAGCTTGAAAATACCAAATGGTCGAACATAATTTAAATTAGGATTAACAACTCTTGATTAATAACATAATAAAATCTAGTAATATTTTATTGATATATCAAAATCAAAAAGCCATGTCTATGAAATCTAAATCATAGATGCAACAAGATTACTTTTCTCTTTTATGTCCACGCTATGAGGTAGCTTTTTTTCACCCACTTATTCTGTCCCTCTTTTTCAATTATGAATTTTTAATTAAAGAACAAAATTGTTGCCAGCGTAACACTATGTCTATATTATAATTTTAAATCAGAGTAATTTGAAGAAAAGATAAAATCATGACAATTATTTTAAGCTATGTAAAACATTATATAATAACCTGAATATTTGAATTATAATTATGAATAAAAATGTTGTCTAAAAATTAAACTTAAATATGAATGTGCAACCATTACTTCCATCTTTATTTTTATTGTGTATAATCATACAATTTTTTATATATTTAACTTAGATTTTTTTATAAATTAATTCACTCATTTTTAGAACACTATCTAAACATAATTTACCCCTTATTGATACATTCTCTATCAATATTTTTGGGCCGTAAAACTTTTACTATTGGTTGGTAGGGAGTATATAAATTCAACCCCGGCTTATATATCACCTATAGATACAACATTTTATGGTTCTTATTTTTACTATTATTTGATGTGAAAGGTAAATCATAAACACACGGGTATATTAGCGTTTGAAACTAGTATTATAAGGATATTAATTTCTTCTGTCAACATGCATATACATACATTAAAAAAAAAAAAAATGTTGTTTCATTTTCATTCTTTTTAACATACACTGATATATATATATATATATATATATATATATATATATATATATATATATATATATATATATAGATATATATATATATATATATATATGTATAGATATATATTATTGATCAATCTGTCATACTATTAGGATTTAAACGTCTTTTTTAATAATATTACATAACTATTTGATAATTCATATATATATATATGACAGATTGATCAATAAGAAAGGATAAATCACTACACATCATTTGCAAAATGGAATTGTCATAATACATTATATCAACTTAAAATAACTTAGTCATAAACATTTATTTAGTGCATAAAGATTTAGAAGTAGAAAAAAATATTGTATCAACCTTAAAATATAATTATCAACCTTTGAACTCACTTTTTGATATGATCATTTTGGTGAACTACTTTGGCCTTCTCGATAAATTGCCCACACTTTAACATTAATTTGAACTATAAATCATAAATAGCGTTAAAATGCATAATTTGCCTATAACTAAGTAATTTGAAACCTATGCTTGTGTTTCTTCCAAATCATCTTGCAATCCATTAAATCATTTTTTACTTGGTGCTATTTATTATTATTAATACTATTATTATTTTCTTAACTACACCATATTTTAATTTTAGTTATCAAATAATAAATATAATTATACATTCATAGCATATATATAACCTTTCCAATATTTCATTAAATTATCTTTACTGGCTAACTTAAAATTATCATTGATTCTCTAAATATCAGTAACTTTAACTGTTGAATATGATACCTTGGTTTTTAATTTAGAAGAAATAGACATCATATAATTTGATGCAGATCACATGACAAGGCTTCTATTAACCTGTCTTTGCATATTAGCATAAACCATTTATGCATGTTAAACACTTTAAGCATTACTTAGTGACTTTAAGAGAATATGAAAACCAAAATATACATTTGTGGTCTTCCCTCAAAATTTTGCCTCGGTTTATTCTGTTGTAAGAAAAAAAATGTGAAATCATCAATCCCTTTAACTATAAAACATTACACTAACTGAAATTTCTGTTTTTCTAAAATTAAAATTAATAACATAATTGTGGGCTCCAAAAATTCAATGCTCAGGATTCTATTTTTTTTGGTTTTTTTGGGGGTTTTCGGTTCAATTTTTTGGAGGTTTTTTTGGTTTTTGAGTAAGACGCTGCCCAGAGATTTCAACCTCATCTTGGTGGGATTTTTTGATATGGGATTTGAGATTTCCCATAGGCGCAAGCCCCTCTAATTAATTTCCTCTCCCAATAATGATAGAACACTTTCAATTAAGATTAGTTATTAAACATTGAATACTTAAATTATAGAGCAACGAACATATGGTTTAACTTGTAAAATCTATTACTTGAGCATTTGCCAGGTGTTTTGTGAGGTTGGAGAAGGAGAGCAGCAGTGAGGGTGGGGAGAAGGTTTACAACTAGGTGGGAGTGAGGGAGGAAGAACGGAGGAGAAGGGGAAGGCTGGTGCTTGGTTTTCAATAGGGAGGTGTTGCTGTGTGAGAATTGTGAGAAAGAGAAAGGGATTAGATAGGTTTATTTTATTTTATTTTTTGTCTTTTTTTGTCATGATCTTTTTGACAAAAAAATTTTACGCTGATTGTCGATCACCTAACACAACGCTCTACTTTTTGCTTTCAGGGCTCATGACCCGACATTGTTAGTATTGACATAGATGAGGATGCTATTAATAGAATTAAAGTTGGATGGTTGAAGTGCAGGTATGCATTGGGTTTATTGTGTGATAGAAAAGTACCGCTTAGACTAAACGAAAAATTTTATAAGATGGTGGTGACACTTGCAATGCTTTATAGTGCATAATGTTGGCCTATAAATGAGAACATAAAACTACGTTACATGTTATTGAGATGAGAATGCTTAGGTAGATGAGTGATTTTATGCTTAGAGATAAAATGCAAAACAAATATATCCGTGAAAGGGTTGATGTAGCTTCAGTGGTAGACAAACATAGAGAGAGTCATCTTAGATGGTTTGGTCACATTAAACCTCGACCATCTAATGATTCGGTTAGGAGAGAAGATGTTTTAGATTCGACTTATGTTAAGAAAGATAGAGGTAGACCTAAAAAGACCTACATGTTGTATAAAAAATGATCTTAATATATTATAATTAATTGAAAACATGACACTCAATAGGACAATGGAGAAAAGGATTCATGTAGCCGACCGCACTGAGTGGGATAAAGGCTTCTTGTCCTTTTTTAACATGGAAGGACAGAAGAAACGTGGTAAGATTAAATTTACTGTGTGAGCATTTGATCTGTATATATATATATATATATATATATATATATATATATATATATCAGCTCATATACTAATGTAAATTAATTTTATTTTGTCATGTTATTTAACACACACACCAATCAAAACTCATTGTTTATGCTCGTTTTAAAGTTGTCGACTTTGAGCACAGGCATAATCACATTAATCAACACAGCGTTTGTGATTTATCCTTCTGATTGGATTGATCGAATTGAGCATGAATGGTCTCTTTTAAATTATAATGGATACAATCCACTTAATTTAGGTGTTGGATACTATACAAAGGTCAACGACATCATGTTTTTAAAGGTTGATAATCTTCCCCCAAAGTTAAGCATTCTGACGGAACTCTCTGAGGAATGGAGGAATTTTATGGGAAGTTGCATAAAAAAAGATAAAATTCTAAACCCTGTCATGGTAAGTTAATAATTTCTTGGTGGATGAGAGTTTGTGCTGTCACATATAAGATATTAGTGTAGCGATGGCAGCTAAGTGCAGACCTTTTTGTTTGGTTTTGACCAACTGATAATTTTTAATTGCTTATTTCTATTATTGATGAAGGCTCGTTAAAAATGATTGGAGGACATTGGTTTGCCAAAGAGGTGATGAATCTTTAAGTTATCGTCAAGGACTAAATATCTGTTATGATCTCTATAAAATGACATCTCAAACAAGCAATTTTAACTGTCCATCATTGTATAATTGAACCAGCCACATAAAATTTAGTGATATTTATATTTTTGTAATTATGATTAATGAATAACATCTGGAACTTAAATCTGAATGATGCGTCCATTCTGAAATGGTCAGTCTCCGGTTGAAAGGAGAAGTATATATTTATGTTTTACAGTGATCTTATTTTGAGTCCATCAAGCATAGGTTACGGTTCTTTTTCCTCATCTGCTTCTAATTCCTTTGTACCTTTATAAATTATCTTACATTTACCTATCAAAATCAAACGCATAAATATCATATCATTAGCTAGAGTTATCAAACTTTAATGGTTAATATTCCATTCTTTTATTTTCTAGTACAAAGATGCCCACATTGTTGTGGTCTTGTGGAATATTCTTTAGTGTTGGATGTATGGTTCGTAAAATAGGAAACTTCTTTGTTATTTGTTTTAATTAGTGGGCTGTTCAACAGAAATACCATGATAGGAAACCCGCTCCCCAATACACATAAAATCACACTTAAATCAGTTAATTTCATTTGATAGATTTTAGCGAGAACTGATCTTCAAGGTAAAATACATAGCTAATATTTCAATGTTTTTTTTGTCTTATCTATCTCTTCTTATTCTTGGTTATTTATTTTTCTGTGAGTAGAAGGTGGATCTTAGAGAAGAGGCTTGCTGATGCGGACATTTCGGAGGAAGATCAGAACAATCTAATCAAAGATTTAGAGAAGAAGGAAACTGAATTGATGCGTCTCCAGAGGCATAAAATGGGAGTTGAAGATTTTGAGTTACTGACAATTATTGGACGTGGGGCTTTTGGAGAGGTTTGTAGTTGTGACGAAGTTGAACTTTCTTCCTTGTGTGATTGCATAAAATTTTTACAATGTTTCATCTTATGAATGCTACTTATCAATTGCTTTAACATAATTTTTGTGAGTAACATTGCATATAAGACAACTCATAAAATGTTCAGTGCTGTCCAACTTATTATACCATTCTATACTTTTATAATTAAAGTACCTCCAAAATTTGAATATTATTATTTGGTGACTTCTTCCTTACCTTGATTTGGGATTGTAGTCTACGGTAAGATGTTGTTATTTTTGTAATATTAACTTCTTATTAATGCATACGTGTGTTTATGTGTGTTTTGTACCTTTTAGAGCATGTACAACTCTATGGATTTGGTTTTCAAAAATTCATTTCTAACATTCACATGCATAACCTCATTTTTTTTAGAAACAAAGTTTCAAATACGATGAAGTTTTTTGGGTTTTATTCTGAAATTTATGGTTTAAGATCTTTGCTATTATTGGGGATTTCTCCCATTTCTTTAATGAAATCAATGTCTACTGCTATTTCTGTTAGTTATGGCTCATATACCCGGAAGTTGGAGTTTCTTGAAGTGAAGAGGTGTGTCTCTTGGTGAAGAGTTGTGTCTCTTCATATTTTGTGGGTTGGGGCGAGCGAGGGCGAGTTGATAATTTATCTATGAGTTTTTTATATATCTATATATAAATGTAACCATATGAGTATGTAACTCCTCTGAAATAGTGAATTCGCCTCTCTGCTCCCGAGGATGTAGACATCTCTGCCGAATCTCGTTAAATCTTTGTGTTTTTCTGGTTTTGTGTTGATTCCTGTTTTTCTTCGCCCTAATTTCATAGCAATTAGTATCAGAGCGAGGTTTAGGTTCTAGGGCGGAAGAGATTGACATATGAAGCAAGAAGAATGATTTTGGGATTTGGCAGGAGAAGAAATTCTGGAGGTTGTGCTTGCGATCAACGTTAAGACAGAAGGTTGCGAATCGCCGCAAGCTCGGAGGAGGTTCACGAAGATTTGCTAACAGAAGGGTTCGTAGAGGTGTTCGCGTCAGTTAAGGCCGAAATTTTCGCACGAAAGGATATTTGCGAGTCGCGGCGGCGGGAAGGAGTTTGGTTACGATCGGCGAATCCGGTGCGACAGAAGAACAGAATTATCCGCCGCGAGGGAATCGCAGGAGACGAAGAACAGGTGTGAATCGTAGTTGGAGGCACCAGTTACGGGGACCGCAAGGAGGAAAAGGAATCTAGAATCTTTTATTTGCATTAGAGGAATATTCCCTTTCTCCTGGGGGTTAATTCCTTTTTTCCTGAAAGTTAGCCTGGGCAAAGGGTGCACTTTCTGTTGCTACAGAGGCAAGGAAGAAAAAGAATTTTTCATTTTTACTAGAGGAACCCGTGCTGTGCTGGACCAAATTATTTTGCTGAAGTGACGCGTGAGAAGTAGCGGATGTAGTTTCACAGAAGAGATAAGTTCAATAGCGAACATGAGTAGTACGCAAATTTTGTGGATTGTTTGCAAGCAAGACGGGCTCGCGTGAACAAACAGGTGCGAAGCAGTTCAGATAAAGGGCTGTGGCAGTTCGACGAGTTCTGCTTCGGGGAGTTCGCGGTAGAGGCGGCTTCGCGATTCAAGGCTTCGAGGCGCGACAATTCACAAACCTTCTCGGCGTTAGGCGAGGTGGAGTTCGTGAACTAGAGTTCGCGTGCAGTTGTTGCAAACATGTGCATTTGCGACAGATAGTGCTCGACCGACAAGTGTTTGGAAGTTTGTCGCAGGAGTTGCGGCAGATGCAGTTGCGACAGGTGTTCGCAAGTTTGTTGCAGGAGTTGCGACAAGTGCACTTGCGATATGAGTTCGCAAGTTTGTCGCAGGAGTTGCGGCAGATGTTCGCAAGTTTGTCGCATAAAGTTTTGCGGTAGGTGCAGTTGCGATAGGTAGTGCTCGACCAGCGGAGTTCACAAGTTTGTCGTAGGAGTTGCAGCAGGTGTAGCTGCGGCAGGTGTTCGCTAGTTTGTCGCAGGTTTTGCGGCAGGTGCAGTTGCGATAGGTGGTGCTCGACCAACGGAGTTTGCAAGTTTGTCGCAGGAGTTGCGGCATGTGCAGTTGCTGCAGGTGTTTGCAAGTTTGTCGCAGATTTTGCGGCAGGTGCAGTTGCGATAGGTGGTGCTCGGCCTGAGGAGTTCGCAAGTTTGTCGCACGAGGAGTTGCTGCAGGTATTCAAAAATTTGTCGCAGGGGTTACAACAGATGCAGTTTCGGTAGGTGTTTGCAAGTTTGTCGCAAGAGTTGCGGCAGGTGCAGTTGCCGCAGGAGTTCGCAAGTTTGTCGTAGGAGTTGTGACAGATGGAGTTCGCAAGTTTGTCGCACGAGGAGTTGTGACAGGTGCAGTTGCGAAAGATGTTTGCAAGTTTGTCGCATGAGGTTTTGCAGCAGGTGCAGTTGCGACAGGTAGTGCTCGACCAGCGTCGCAAGTTTGTCGCAGGAGTTGCGGCAAGTGCAGTTGCGACAAGTAGTGCTCGACCAAAGGTGTTCGCAAGTTTGTCGCACGAGGAGTTGCGACAGATGTTCGCAAGTTTGTCGCATGAAAAGTTGTGCCAGGTGCAGTTGCGATAATGTTCAGATTATTCACAGGTTTGTCACAAAAGAAATTGTGACAGGTGGAGTTTGGTTGATGCCCGCAGTATTTCAGCCGAATTTTCGTGCGAATAGGAAATGTGTTTCGTGCGAAAACTTTTATTCACGAATCATAGGAAACTGCAGGAAATTGCTGCAAATTGACAGAGGAAATTTTAGGTTTATTTGATTTTCTTTGCGGTGTGGATTTGCTTTGACGCAAGACATGAAAAGTTCACTGCAAGGTTAATTTTTCAAATGACAATGTCTGGTACAAAATTCGAGATAGTAAAGTTTGACGGAACATGGAACTTCAGATTGTGGTAAACAAATGTGAAAGATTTGTTGGTACAAGGAATTTTGAGGGCGTTGCGGGCTACGAAACTTGATGATAATATTTATCAACTGTTGGGGAGTACAATTGTAGGTGGAGTGTACTTTATTGGATCATATGATGAAAATGCAGCAGGTATGTTGACAAAGCCAGATATTTTCAACAAGTTCTTGGGTCACTTGAACTTGTTGAATGTTTGCAGTTGCTAGTTGGCATGGTTGCTCAACCCACTACGGTGTAAAAAATTTCATGAAATATTTCTCCTAAGGTGCTGGATATTCGCCAAGGTGGAGAATTGTTAGGTATGACTCATATACCGGAAGTTGGAGTTTCTTGAAGTGAAGAGGTGTGTCTCTTGATGAAGAGGTGTGTCTCTTGGTGAAGAGTCGTGTCTCTTCATATTTTGTGGATTGGGGGGGAGCGAGGGCGAGTTAGTAATTTATCTATGTGTTTTTTATGTCTATATAAATGTGCAACCATATGAGTACGTAACTCCTCTGAAATAGTGAATTCGCCGCTCTGCTCCCGAGGATATAGGCATCTTTGCCGAACCTTGTTAAATCTTTGTGTTCTTCTGGTTTTGTGTCGATTCCTATTTTTCTTCACCTTAATGTCATAACAACTTCTTCTAGTATTCTACAGATGCTGTTACTCGCTAAAATCATGTGATGTAAAAGGGGTTATGACAGTTTAAAAGGTGTCATTTTTCTGGATCATTAATTATTTCAAAGTGCAAGAAAGTTTGGTCATTAATCAAAGTTTTAAGGGATGCTTACTCTTATAATTTTCAAATTGCCAAAAATTTTCTGTTAATTTATATTTTATTTTATATAGTAGTAATGCCTTTGGAACTTTGGCTCTAATGTTGGGTGTTTTGCAGGTGAGACTTTGTAGGGAGAAGGCCACTGGGCATGTTTATGCTATGAAAAAGCTCGAGAAATCTGAAATGCTTCGTAGGGGACAGGTCATACATTATGGTTTTATCAACTTCATTTTTACTCGTGTTTTCTGACCATTTTGTTTTCTGCCAGGTTGAACATGTAAAAGCTGAAAGGAACCTTCTTGCAGAGGTTGATAGTGATTGCATAGTCAAGCTTTACTATTCTTTCCAGGATGATGAGTTTTTATATCTCATAATGGAATATCTTCCTGGTGGGGACATGATGACTTTGTTAATGCGTAAAGATACATTGACAGAAGAAGAGGCCAGGTTTTATGTTGGCCAAACTGTTTTGGCAATCGAGTCAATCCACAAACATAAATACATTCATAGGCATGATATACCTATTTTCAATTAAATAGTTTTTTAAGTAAATCTGCTCGCTACCTGACTAAGCTAACATATACAATTTTTTCTTTTATGATAGGGATATTAAGCCTGACAACTTGCTACTTGACAGAGATGGCCATATGAAACTATCAGATTTTGGACTGTGCAAACCCTTAGATTGCAGCAACTTTCCTAATTTAAGCGAACCTGACTATACATCTGGCGCTATTTCCAAGCCCATTTTAGATGGTGAGAAGACTTTTAACAGCATCCCTGTTGCACAGAGAACCCAACAAGAGCAGTTATTGCACTGGCAAAAGAACAGGAGAATGTTGGTAAGTGAAACTTTTCTTTTTCAACCTTTTGAATCATAGGACAAGAGTATCTTGCAAGATTTCTTTTGAAAATGTACTTAATTTTATAGTAATCAAGAAGGGTTTTAGTTATAGATGCTGCAAACAGTATATGATCCATGAATTTGTTCATTTCAGACACAATTTTGGCTTATCACCCTTTATTGATGCTTCATTAATGACTAGATGCCTCAAATGCTCTACACGTTAGTTGATTAGATGATTGGAAAATGTCCACTCGAGCTGTTTTCTATGTACCTCAAAACTCTTAAACCTAATAGCTACCCTTGGTTATTGGCATTTGGAGAAATTTTTGATGCTCAAGTCTGCTCATTATGACTAAATAAATCAGCTAAGACTAAGTGGAGAGCCTCTGCCAAAACTCTTTCTCTATGATACTTCACCTTTGAGTTGCGAGGATGCAAAATGTGAAGAATGAGGTAGAGTAGCACTTGAGGCCTATTTGTATGTTAGTTTAAATAGGATCACCAAAGGTGTGTAAGATATTGAGCTTACAAAGCTGATCCCTTGTTGACCTACAAAGTTACGCAAATGATCTAATAATGTAGCTCCAGTGAAATTTATGGATAATCATATAATGACTGGGATGCTTGTGGGCTCCGAAAATTCGACACCCGGACTTTCGTTGTTGAGTTGAGAGCTTTTATATTTGTTCCTAGTCAAATTTTCAGAAGGCAGACTGAATTGTAGATAAAACATTCCCTGAGATTTTGCCCTTGTTTGCAAGGATTTTTTAATATGGTGTTCGAGTTTTTCCCATCGGCATAAGCCCCTATGGTTAATTATCCTTCCCGATGACAGGAGAACAATTTCGATTAAGGTTAGTCATTTAGTTTTGAATATTCAACTTATAGTAGCAGCATACATATAGTTTTATATTATAAAATTTTATCATCTTAAGCTTAAAGCGAATGCAAAAAAATGATGATAAGCCCGATTCATGCTTCCATCATCCTGCGTTGTCATGGTCCCCTACTTAGTCAGAGGAGATAGTCAACCCAAACCGACTGATTAAGATATCATGTTTCTGTCATCTTGGGTTGTCATGGTCCATGATCTACTTAGTCACAGGAGATACTCAACCTAAACAAATTCATGAATTATTGTCCGCAATCATGAACTGTGCGTTCAAGTGTTCATTGTAAAATTGGGGTGGATGTTTGTTTAAGGAAACAAATTTAAGTCAGACTTTTGCTAACAGAGATTTTATGCCAATCAAATTTACTCTTATAATTCACAACTCAAAAGGTAGAAACCTGTTTGAGAATAAACGGGCTACAACTGTAACTATAATTTAATGTCATTTAGTGGCAACCATATAGGTAGAGGGCTCTGGTTATAACTGTTATTTTTTTGTAGAGCTTTGAGTCAAATCTCACTAACAAGAGACTCAGGCCACATCCTTATTGTGGTGAAATTACTTTAACTGTTAATATGATGATACACTTGATGTGACATTCACTATTTATGAGCTTGAATCAATGATAAGTTTGCCACCCTTGGCAAACTGTTATGGAGGGTGGATTAGATTTGTTTTAAGTTTTTTAAGTGATTAATTTTAATCTTGATACTTTAGTTTAGTATTTTGAAAAGTTGATTTAAAAATTGATCACCTGGTTGAAATCATTTATCAACTCGGCCATCATCGGGGAGTTGGACATTTGAAACACCTAGGTTTGAAATTCAATTGAAATTTGGCACTTGAATATCTATAAGATGTTAGTCCTCAAATTCAGTCTTGATGAGGTAATTTGGACTCGCAAACCCTTATACTTTTGATTATTAGGCTCGTTAACTTCATTCCTTAAGAGAAGTATGATCGGACTAGTTTAATGAGACTTATGAACCTATCATATAGAGAAGACGGTCTGATTAATAGATTTTCTTAAAAAAGTGAGATTAATCAGAGTGAAAAATTTATTCAAACCCATGCAACATTATCCGATTCTTTAAATTTAAACATTTATATAATTCGGTGGAATACATGCAGGCGTTCAATTTTGTTAACTAGGATCATTAAAAGTACTCGACATATTTTTCAAAGCATTCACATGATAAATTTGCATACTTCTTAATACATTTACATAACTTGAAAAAATAACTATTTGAGAAGTTTGTGATGCGCTCGCATGAGTACCAATGTATTGCATCTAAATATCTTAAAGCTTATGAATTACATTCAAAATTTTGAAAGTCTAAGTGAACATTACAATTTTGGAATGCATACACATTTTCATTTTGAGCTTTAAAAAAACCGCCTTTTATTTACTAGCAGATATACTACAAATCCGGTGGTGAAAAATGATATCCCATATTTGGACTAAAGTGCAAGACATCATAATTTATACTTTAAATAACTTGAAAGTATGCATAATCCATATGTTGAATTATTTGCAAGTCTCCATTTGCCCAAACTTGAATTGATTTTTAACCCTATGAGACCAAGTTTGAAAAACCCAATTTTAACTTAATTTTTAAGCCCATTGGAGCCTAGGTTTGAAATTTTCAATTTTAAATTAGCATTCAAATCCTACAAAACCTAAGTTTGAAAAAGCCCAATTTTAATTTGATTTTAAATCCTAAGAGCCTAACATTGGAAAGCCCATATTTTAAATATTTTTGTAAATTAAAAAAAAAATACAAAATTGAATTATTTTTTGCAAATTTAAGTATTACAAATTTGAATTCATTTTAACAAGTCCAAATAGTTCAAATTTAAGTTTTCCACATTTGCAATCATTTGCAAGTGCAAATTCACATAAATTTGTTTCAGGGATATTGGGAGAATGCTAGCCTGCCCAGCTGTTTATAAGATGCACTGGTCAGTGTCAAGAGACATTGTGGCCATTAGAGCAAAACATAATATTTTAGCCTACAGTCTGTAAGACATTATGAGCATTCAATGTACCTGGAAAAAAAGAATCACAAGTGTAACTTTTCTAGAATAATTACTTTACTTTCCTAAATAATATTTAATTTCTTAAACATGTACTCACGTTTCTCAGGATGGGTACTTAAATCTCCTAATTTTTATAAAGATTTTTCAAGCGAGCATGTGATTTCCCTGAACAATTCTTAATTCTTTTAGGCAGGTACTCGAGCTTCCTCGAATGGATATTTCAGAAAAATTTTACCCCCAACATCATTTTGTTATACCTTTGCAAGAGAGATCAGCGAAGTCGTTGGCGACTAAATGGCGAAATGAAAGACATAAAATTTTTTTTTCTAAAATTTCTGATTTCCTTAAATAAATTTAAAAAAGGAAGTAAATTCAGAGAAATAGGGTTTAGTTTTGGGTTTGGTTCGGATTCAACTGAGACAAAGTGGCTTCCGCGTGAATGAATGATGCAAGAGTTTAGTCTTGCTTGTGGTTCAAATAGGGAAGACAGGGTTTCAGTTTAGGGCAGTGCGATTTGATTTCCTTCTGCGAATAAGAAGACACTGTGTCATGAATGAAAATTAAAGGAAGAGCGAGGGTTTTTGGCGTCAGTCTTGGGTCATGTGAATATGGGGAGGAATGCGAGTTGGTGTCACGTATGTAGGGATCATAAGGATTTAGTGGCTTCGCTTTTGAACATGGAAAAGAGCAGATGTCTAGTGCATCTTTCCTGCATGTAAGGGAGGCAAAATGTGGAGGAAGACTGGAGCGGTTTCAAACTAGGAAGAACGGGTCGGGAGCGTAGCCGAAGGAAAAGATGGAAATTTTGGTTATCTTTGTACGCAATGATCCCTTCATTGGTTTCAAGAAGAAGATGAGGGCGTTGGTGCAAGGAGAGTAGGGAAGCAGTTAGGGTTCGTGTGTAATGACAAGGAAGTTGCTACGGCGATCGAGAGGAAAAACGAAGGTGAGGGCTTCACCGATTTTGTTGAGTGCGAGTGACAGAAGTGGGAAGAGACTTTGTGCGGGTTTTGAACTAAAGGAAGAGGATGAAGCAGAGAGGAAGCATCGGAGACGAGGGCTTCCTATCTGTTTGAAGGGGGGAAAATGAGAACCTGGGGAGTGACATGCGAAAATTGAGTCGTTTAGGCTTTGTGGTTCAAACATAACCAGGGTAGTCTTGCGCAAAGAGTTACCATCTGTGAGTAAATGGGAGTAGGCTTGCAAGATGTAATTTGACATGTGGAGAAACTCAAATTTAATTTTAATATTAATTATGTTTAATAAAACCTAATTAATAACATTAATAATCTTGAATAGTAATAATTTTTTTAGTGTCAATAGTCTCATTTTGGTTTTGTTGATAGTAAGAAGGATTTTTGTAACACTTGTATAAAATGAGGGAACAACCTAACATAGGTTCGATGCCATCAATTCTATGTGTGTATGATGTGAAGTAAAAATGTAATGTAGTGTGATATAAATTATTTGTTTAATTTGTTATTTATGCTAGTTTTATGCTTGTGAAAGGTGAATTTGTTGCATTTTTTCGGGAACAGGAGTGAAGTAATCTTAGAGGATCAAAACAATTAAAAGGAGAGCTTGAACCAACGCCATGCGCTTGATCTGGACCAATGCCATGCGCTTGATCTGGGGTGCCTAGGCTCTTGAAGCCAGAGAAACAACCTCCTATGCGCCAATTCAGGGCTCCCGACGTTAGTTTTGGGTGCCAGCTTTGGGAGCCTAGGCGCCCGAATCGTGAGCAGCAGGCGCCCAACCATTAGTTTTGGGCATCTACCCACTCATATGCATGGGAGTAGGTTCAAATGTGTCATTTCGTGGGGGATCACTTAAATTTTCTCTTGCCAACTTTTTTGAGATTCTCTTGCCAACGCGTTTGAGGTCGAAAAACTTGTAAGAGTGAGAGGAGAGTGTTTAGGATATAGTAACGGTTTGTGTTAGGAATTTCGAAGGGCAACTTGTGTGAGTATTCTCTTAAAAATTGTTAGCATTAATCAGTTACTTTATGGAGAATGAAAGAAAGTCTAGTGGAAGTATTTCCAAGGGTGTATTCTATCAGGTTTTTTCAATTCTAAACTCTGGCATTTACTTTTGATGTTCAATCATATGTCAATATTAAACTAGTTTTCATGCAAGTTATAAAGTTGATAGTGTTCAAATCAAGCAATGAAATTCTCAATGCTGTTCGTATTGACTAATGGTTTTTAAAATAATAAATTAAAATATTGAACTTAATATCGCTCACTTAAAGCTTAAAACCAAATTAATTTATCATTTGCAACAGTTTGTCTAGGATGATCGAGTTTTAATTGACTTCAGTTCATTAAGATTGAATGTCACATCAGGTTTATCACTATATTCACACTCAAAGCAATCTCACGACAGTAAGAATGTGACTAGAGTTCTCTGTTCATGTGGTTTGACCATCCAACTGCTTCATAAAAAATATCGGTTATGATCAGATCTCTCTTACCATGTAGTTGTCGTCAAATGACATCATATCATAGTTATGACCGCAACCAGTATGTTTTCCAATAGTTTTCTATCATTTTAGTTGTGAATATTAGGGTTCTTTTGATTGACACAAAATTTTCTGTCTGCTAAGTTCGAATTAAATTTGTGTTTTTAGACAAACATCTATTCTAGATCTATAAGGGTACCTTAGACGGCCCAACCCATAGTTACTAAGAAGGATTCTTTAGTTATACTGGGTTGACTATCTTGTCTCATTAAGTAGATCAGGTATCACGACAACTCAGGATGACAAAATCATGAGATCTTGATCGAGTTCGTTATTATTTCCTCCACCATTCGCTTTAAGCTAAATGCGATAAATTTATAATCTAAACTCTAAATTTACTGTTATTATATGTTGAATATTCACTATATAAATGCTCTCCTATTTTTAGGAGAGGGCTATGAGGAACCCCAAACCTTAAATTAAAATATCGTCACAAAATGAGGGCAAAATACCTCGATATTGTCTGATCTACAATTAGATCAGCATTCCAAAATTTGACCCGGAGTACCAAACACAAAAGCTCTCAAAAACAAATGAGAGTCTAATGCACGAAATTTTCAGTGCCCACACAAACAAAGCTCCAGAAAGCATATGGTTTTCAAGGAAGGTGGCTTAGTGTGGATCTGACTGAATAATGAGATTTTCTTGTAGGTGCTTGTGGGAATTTCCAATTTTGATCTGGCGGCCCACTCAGGATTGTTAAGAAAATAAATATTAGTACCTATAATATTGATCTATATAAGGGCTATAACATTTTTTCTACTTTCAATGTCGCTTGTTAAGAAAATAAATATTAGTACCTATAATATTGATCTATATAAGGGCTATAACATTTTTTCTACTTTCAATGTCGCTGACTTGTTGCTGTATTATGAGTGACAAAGTGCGTCGGTTCCGCGGTCTATGGAATCCCATGTTTCTATGTGATCACGGGAAGCCACGATCGCGATGGGACAGGGGAACAAGAGACAATTTTTACATATTTTTTCTTTCTCTTTTCTTTCATTTTCTGATTTTTTTCCTATTTATTTATTTTTAATTAGGGTATTTTTTATTCTGAAACTATTTACGTGTTTGTTTTTCTGTTTTTGAGAGACTTTTGGCTTTTGTTTGTGTTT
Organism: Phalaenopsis aphrodite; assembly: GCA_003013225.1. Lineage (NCBI taxonomy): Eukaryota > Viridiplantae > Streptophyta > Magnoliopsida > Asparagales > Orchidaceae > Phalaenopsis > Phalaenopsis aphrodite. The sequence continues at coordinate 819,937 of NEWO01000003.1, read as the reverse complement.
TGGAGATTGTATCTCCGATTTCTACCCTAATGAATGCTGTATAATTTTTGCTTTTGCAACTAGTGTGTCTGTAGTTTGTTCAGAAACAGGTGGTGAACCTCCTTGACCTTTGTACCATGCCTCACTGTTTTCAGCTGGGGTGTCTGCCGATTGGCACTGAATTTGCTGTTGAACCACAGATTTCACCTCATACCCCTTCCAAATATCGTCAATCTTGCATATTTTCTTTCCCTTGCTACTCACAACCACCTCCCGCCAAACCTCTCCTCTAAACTCCTTTTAGGAGCCCTAGAGAGATATCAAGTGAGGATGCAGAAGCCTCCATAGGAGAAGACAAAGCCTCTCCTATGTGGAATTTTTCCTGCCCTCACAGGGACGTGAGCCTTGAGGTTGCTATCTTTCTATATATATTTTTTTTATTTGGGTTTGGTTTTGTTTTTTGTTTGTTATTTTAATTTTTTTTTTTGGGTCCGGTTTTTGGCTTTTTTTTTAATTTTGTTTCATTTTATTTGGAGATTCTTTTCTCTGTTTTCTTTTATTTGGAGAGCTGCAATATTTTTTCTTCAAGTGTTGAAGTTCTATCTTGACGAGAATATGTGGTGTATCCTCCTCATCATCTACAGCACGCTGAAATTATTGTTGATTAGTGTTTCCCTATTATTTTCCTTTGGACAGCAGTCATAATAGTTTTTCCTCGCCCAACACTTGTCACTTCTCTGATATTTCTTTCTTCCTAGTCTTCAAACTTTCCCAACATTTATTTCGATTCAGATACACTTAGATGCCAGAACGGTGTTATCTCAACATTGCTGTTTTTTTTTTCTTTTTTTTTTTTTTGAGTCAACTGAGGTTTTTCCACTGACATCGGTCATGTTGGATCTGCCTATATTTTACTGGATTTGACATATTTTTGATTTATTATGACGAACCTTTGGTTAATTGCTATAATTTCCTACTTATGGAGCTTACTTTGCTGTTAACCACTTTTTGCTTGCAGGCGTACTCAACTGTTGGAACTCCTGATTACATTGCTCCAGAAGTGCTTTTGAAGAAAGGATATGGTATGGAGTGTGATTGGTAGGTTCTTGTTAAATGATGCTTTAGAAAATTTTATCAATGTCTTTTCCCTGGAGCTGGAAAAATCATGATTGCAATTTCATCAGGTGGTCACTCGGAGCAATCATGTATGAAATGCTTGTGGGCTACCCTCCCTTTTATTCTGAAGAACCAATGTCAACCTGCAGAAAGGTTGTATTTTAATTTATTTTTCGATTATATTGTTAAGTTTTTAGCAGGTGTATACAAAGTTGTGTGAATTCACTTCATATTTTTCTAACTGTACTCATTTGTAAAATTTCGAATCTCAGACTTGTTGGTTTGTCAATTTGGCATTTCAGAACTAATTGTTGTTGTCATTTAGCTTCTTTGTTTTCATTAACCTAAGTGATCTTGCTTTTTGATCTATGATTTGAGTCTTTGATACCTATTGGCATCTAACTCAGATCCATATTAAAACAACTGCTTCTAAAGAAATATCATGCTTCTTTTAAGTTCAGTCTGCTTGTCTTAAACATCACAGATAGTTAATTGGAAAACTCACTTAAAATTTCCGGTGGAGGCAAAACTATCCCCTCAAGCTAAAGATCTAATTACCAAGTTGCTATGCAATGTGGAGAAGAGGCTCGGAACCAGAGGAGCCCATGAAATAAAGGTCTTTCCTGATAAATATTACATCCTGTTATATTGTTGCATCCGTTTTCCAGTTGAATGTCACTATTAACTTGTTAATAAAATCAGGCACACGCTTGGTTTAAGGATATTAACTGGGACCGGCTTTATCTGATGGAAGCTGCTTTTAAGCCGGAGGTTAATGATGAGTTGGATACTCAGAACTTTGAGAAATTTGAAGAGGTGAGCCAAATTTAGTTGGACTCAGTTGACTTTTTTTTTTCTATGGCATGAACAGTAGATTTCGATGCATTGAAAGCGGACATACTTCTTTAATGTTAACTCAATTTGTTTTTCATCTTTTTGAGAATCATCTTTCGTATTGGTGCATTTTATTAATGAAAGTTTTCTTAGAAGGTTCTGAAGTGTTTCCCTTAATTTGCTTTAGTTTCACCATATGATAAATGAGTATCTAGATTCTTAATGCAACCTAGGATGATATGCAAGAAGAAAATAAAAATAGTTTGCATATAGTAGGTAAGTTTTATAATTTTAGTAAAGCTTTACTGGTTTTAATGTATGGACTTCAAGCACACTTTATTTATTATAGAAAATAATGTAAAGATGGCTAAAAAATTAAAAGATTTTGCATAAGAACAATGAAAATAATAAAATTCCACAATAATCATGTTCATGTTTCTCCCCCAAAAAAAACAGCACAGCCTACATTGTAAAATTTTAATGGGCATGAAAACATCAATGTCTATTTAATTAAATAGACAAGAATAAGAATATAAATTACCTCAGAGGAGAGAATTATGCCTCATAATGGTGATAGGCATCTCCCTTATGGACATTTGTTACAACAACAACAACAACAACTGGCCGATGTCCCTCATGGGCATTTGTTAAACACTCGAAAAATTTATGTTCAACGTTCAACACAATGGAGAGGAAAACTAGAATTGTATTTCAATATTTTTTCTACTTGCATTAAGTTCCTATTTATAACCTCCAAATAATCCATACAATAAGAAATTACATAATTTATG
>NEWO01000003.1:772038-806107 GCA_003013225.1 Phalaenopsis aphrodite | reverse complement strand
CTTGCAACTAAAAGTTGAGTGCTTGGAACCACTCATGCGAGTTCTTCACAAAAATGAGTCAAGAAGTGGCTTGAAGTTCTACGGGAGGTGGGCTCCATTGTTAGTCCGTTAGGATGGTCAATATGAACTCCTAAAGCTAGATCCTAGGTTCTAAGAGTAGGAGACTAAGACCTCACTAAAAATGAGGTCAACAAAAAATGAGGTCAATAAATGAACCCCCAATAGGTGTGGTGTGCTGAGCAAGCACATCGCGCGTATTGGTGTTGACCGAAGTGATCAACACAATAAAAAAAATCATCCAAGTACCCCATACACAGAATGAATCGATCCAAAGTCAAAATCTAATTTGAGTTGGGACTTTCCTCCAGGGTATTCCCAATCCAAAGACAACAGCTTACTGAAAATTTTTAAATGTTTCCGCTGGGATGCAGGGATTCGTCAGATTTGCATCGTTTGATTGTTGTAAATTTAATTGAGTGAGGAAATCCTTTATTGTTGATACTGTTGATACTAATGCCAGCAATAAGAATAAGAGTTATCAACAAATTTTATGGGAAAGATATCAAATCGGTGATCCTACGGTTGGACCACTAGGGCACCCAAGTGGGAAATATGAACATAAATCAGCTACATGAGTAATAAAAGGAATAAAAGGATCGTCGTCTTGGGTTCACTAACAAGTATGGGGCTGTCTTTAAAGAAGGAAGATCTAGGATGGAGATATAAAGTAAAAATCCCAGAAGAACAAGAGGTATGTAGCCATCAGTGGGAATTTAACAAACCCATTGTTGGACACCATTTCAGGTGTACATATTGTTCCATCATAACAAACATAAGACACAATGAGTTCGCATACTTATGTTTGTTATGATGGAACAATATGTACACCTGAAATGGTGTCCAACAATGGGTTTGTTAAATTCTCACCAATGGCTACATAGCTCTTGTTCTTCTGAGATTTTTACTTTATATCTTCATCGTAGATCTTTCTTCTTTAGCATATATCCCTTTTCCTCAGCTGGACAATTTTCCAATACTGACCGTATATGTAATACGGTATTGACGCCTCCTTCACCTTATGATATAGAGCATATTGCATCTGAAGGATCTTCGTCAAATCCCACGGACAGCACGTCATAATCTTCGCGTAATTCCAGATTGTTTACTATGGCTGCTCGAGCCATATTGCCAGTCTTGCTTTTGCATTCTCTGATACCAAACATGAGTAATAAAAGGATCGCTTTCTTGGGGTCACTAAGAACTTTTGACGGGAAATAAAACAAGAAGTGTTCAAAACAAGAATATATGAAAAACAAATAATATTGCTTATAAAACTTGCTTACAGAGAATACCAAACTTGAGAGTAAGCACCAAAGGTTGTGAATCGGTGTCTGCAACTCATAATACAAACATATATATATAAGAGGAGAGGGTTGGTTTAAAACCAGCAATCCAATCATGAAACCACCAACTGGCCCATTGGTTTTGCAATACCATGGGCGGAAAGTAGATCTTTCGGGAAGAAAATATTCTCCCTTATCTAAACATGTGGTAGAAAGGATTTTTCCTGACACATATTAAATGAGTGGTCCTCATAGAGCAATAATACAAAGACTTATTTAGATAATAATACAGACTCTGAATGACAAGATGACAGACTCTGATTGACAAGATGGGCCCACTACTTCTGCTTAGACAACATTATTGAGCCCCTTTTCGATTAGCATCATGATCATGTGTATGAGGGAATTGAGTTCGGATTCGTTACGGTAGACATACGGTCCGAGATCTTTGTACACATTATCTTTTGTGGTGTTACATTTGCAATACAAAGATTTTGTTTCATATATCGTTCGGAGGATGTTGAGCTCCTCAATGACTCTTTCAGTTTGCTCTTTTTCAATTGTCCTTGTTGCTCCTTGTAATCTTGTTTTGGCGTCAAGGTTGATAGGGTGGTCAAAACATGACCAGAGTAGCTCCCAGTGTATGTAGCTGGCGTCCTTGGTTTGTCCTGAATTGCAAGGGCGACCATTTCTGAACCTTTGCCATCGCTCTTCGAATGCAGCCTTTTCTGTTTTAATTCTCCACTGGAAATCAGCTCCTGATGCAATTTCCGAATATAACTCCTTTCCTTTATTGCGTCTTCCGGGATCCATTTTTCTGTTGAGATTATGGAGTTGATCTTAGTATCTCCTGGAATAAGAATAAAGGTTAGTCGTAATAATGAATCAGCGAGAATGTTATTTTTCCCATCGATGTGCTCGACATAGACAGTGATTCCCAAGCCGGTGAATGATAGCCATCGCACTCGGGATGGCTTGTTTTGGACTGATTTATGATAAAAGGAAATGATAGCTTGACAATCAGTCCTCAGAGTGATTTCCGATTTGTCCAAGTAATGGATTTTCAGGGAATTTAAAGTTTCCATACATGCAAAAATTTCTACATCTATGGTAAATTTAACAATTGAGAATTTTCCGCTGGCGTAGGCACAAACTTTTTTTGAAGATTTTGAATCATTTTTCAAATTCTTTCATTTGCATATGCCACCCCATCCTTCCATGCACCCATCAGTTTCTAAGATGATATAGGCATGCGGTGGCAGAATTTTCAAATCCGGGAGTTTTTGAACGAGGTCTTTGATTTTCTATACTAATGCCCAGTCATGTTCCTTCATTCTTTTATCTCCATGGGGAGATGTCTTTTGGTACAATAGTCACAATAAAATTCTCAAATTTGGTATATAACCTCGTGCATAGTTTAGAATTCCCAGCCATGATCTCAAGCCCTGTTTTTCTTTTAATCTTTTATTGGGGAAATCAGCAATTTTTCGGATAATATGCTGTTGCAGTTTTATCTTGCGTTGTTTTATAACTGTTCCCAGAAATTCTATTTCTGTTTCTGAAATCTTCATTTTGGTAGGCGAGAGTACCAATCCTTCCTTTTCTACTATCCTATGGAATTTCTCCAAATGTGTTTTGTGCTCTTTCTCATTTCTGCTAAAAATTATTATATCGTTAATGTAGACCGCAAGAAAATCCATTNATGAGATTTATGAAAGATTGCATGATTCACAAATAATGTAATTTGAATTCTCTGACTTTAAATTTGATCATATATTAGAGTGATAAAAAAAAAATCTGTCTTAATGCCAAATGATTTTCTATCTGATCTATTTGGATATATTTAGTGAGGCTAATTTCAAGCACATAATTGTCATTTTTAAATGCTAAATCACGACTTAATTATGCACTTTCGCCACTGAATCTGCTACTCCAATTCGCAAGCAACAACCAAAAGATAACTCTTTTAAAGCCCAAAATATAATTTTGTATGTGATCCAATAATGCAATAACCAATTGAAATTTAATTTTTTCGAATGATTTCAAATTTCACAAAACTCAAGGCTATATTTCAACTCAAATGAAATGCCCAAAAATCTTATGCAAAGCAATGTTTATGCAATTGTTCAAATGCTTTTAAGTCATGGATATGCATCTAAATGACAAAGTTTGGATGATTTTTATTGCAGTTGTATTTCAAGGTATTTCATAAGTGTAATATATTGTTTCAAATAAGGCAAATTTATATAAATTCAAGTCTTACATGTCTTTTAAAGCAATTTTCGATTCAATTCTTGATTTAAAATTATGTAAATTGCTTTAAGACATGCAAAATTGTATAAAATATTCAAATAAATGAAATTAAAAACCTTTTTGCGCTTGACCAAATTGACTAGGTGTGTTTAAACTTAAATAGTCTAAAAATGTTGCACGACTTAAAATAAAATTTCTATTTCACTCATTTTGAAAATTCTATGATTGTGTTAAAATAAAAGAATCCTCATATTTTAAAGATCAAATCCAAGACAATTAAATTATGCAGGGTCATAATTAGGTCATATTGTCTTTAGGGCAGAGTTGGAAGTCTCACTTAAATAATCCGATTCTCTTATTAAGGATTGAAGTTGATGAGACTAATAATTTTTAATAATTTTCAAATCACAAATCTAAGAACTTGCTAATCCAAATTATCTAGTCTGATCCTCCTATTCTTAAGGATTAGAATTGACAAGACTAATGTTTAATGGATATTCAAGTGTCAAATTTTAAATAAATTTCAAACATGAATGTTTTAAATACCCAAATTTCTTAGTGATGACAGTTGATAAAAAATTTCTGATGAGTTTATTTTTAAAATTAAGTTTCAAATTATATTTGAATCAACTCAAATGATATAATCTATGAACCTGGTCTTCTGTAAATAAGAGTTGACAACGTTCATATTCAATCATATGTCAATATTAAATCCGATCCATTATAATTAAGATGTAAAATCGACAAGGTTCAAATCATGCAATCAAATCCCTAAGGATGATCATGTTGACTGAAAAAATTAATAGGATTGGTCACCTTTTAAATTTATTTTCAAATGAAATTCTCAAAATAACAAATCAAAATATTCAAGATTAAAATCAATCACCTAAAGTTTTAAAGATAGCTTATCAAAATGTTTAAATTAAAATCAATCACATAAAGACTTAATGCGAATCTCATCCGCCCTCGAGAGAATAGATCAAAATGTTTAAATTAAAATCAATCACATAAAGACTTAATGCGAATGTCTTCCACCCTCGACAATAGTTCTTCAGGTACAATTAATTAATTAATTTTTGCTAACAAAAGCTAATTTTATATCAAGTGTATCAATATATTCACACTCAATGTAATTTTACGCTAGTAAGGACGTGGTTCGAGTCTTCTTCTTGCATTGTTTGATCGAACAACTCCACAAAAAATAGTGTTTACAGTCAAAGCCCATGACTTGGTTGTTTATCCCCAAATGAAATTATTATATTATGACCACGGCCGCAAACGTGTTCTGCTATGAGTTTCTACTATTTAAGTTGTAAACCTTATGATACATTTGATTGACAAAAAGTCTTCTGTTAGCTGCGATCTACCCCCTTAGACAAACATTCTCCCTAGATCTACAAGGGTCTTTTGGACGAGACAACTCATGGCTACTGACAAGAATCATTATGTTAGGTTGGGTCGACTATATTCTTTAAGTATACCAAAGGCCACGATGAACTGGGACGATGGAACCTTGGGGTCTTGATCTGATTCACTACCATTTCCCCCACTAGCTGCTTTAAGCTCGAGGTGATAAGTTTTATAACATAAAATTTGTATCTGTTGTTATTTTATGCTGTTCATTCAAAGCTTAATGACTAGCCTTAATCGGAGGTGCTCTTTTGTTATTTGGAGAGGTAATCAATCATAGGGGCTTGCACTAATGGGAGACCTTGGACCCTGATTCAAAAAGTCTTCACAAAATAAGGGCGAAATCTTTGGATGGTTTCTTATCTAAAATTCTATATGCCTTCTAAAAATTTAAATACCAAATAAAAAGCTCTCAATAACAAAAAGAGTCCGGGGCGCGAATTTTCGGAGCCCACACTCTTTGAACATTTTTCCTTGGTGGCATTGGTAATTTTTGCCTCACTTTAGGGTTTCAGTTACGAAGGAGAAAGATTTCATATAGGATTGTTTATCTAAAGCAGGATGGTAAAATATTGAAGGTTTAGGATTAGGGTTTCGGAATTGGAACAAAGATTTGACTCTGATACCAAATAGTATTCTCAGGAGGTGTTGGTGGATCGAGACAAGTGTAGGGATGTTAAAGAACGGTCAACAAGGATTGAAGAAGGAAAATCTAGTACGGGGGCTGTCCGTTAAAGGGAAGGAGACGGAGAAACACCAATCCGACACTTATGGTGTGCTACGATTGATAGGGAGGTTCTACCACCTGTTCTCTTCAAGATACAGATTCGTCGCTTGAGGAAGAATATACTTCAAGTCTCCGAATGGAAGAGAATGGAGGAAATAGTCTCTGGATAGCATAAACCAAAAGCAGAAGTCTGCAAAACTAGTTCATAACAAAAAAATATAATAGAACTGTCAAAGCAAACCTAATCCACTTGTAGAGATGTTAAAGAATGGTAAGCAAGAAAATTTTTTGGATCAACAAGGATTGAAGAAAGAAAATCTAGTACAGGGGCTGTCCGTTAGAGGGAAGAAGGCGGAGAAACACCAATCCGGCACTTATGGTGTGCTANAGGCTGTCCATTGGACTGAATCTGTATGCATTGCTACCTGGTGGAACCCGCTTTTTAAATCGAACTTGGAGTAGACATTACTATTTCCAATTTTTCTCATTTCTGCTAAAAATTATTATATCGTTAATGTAGACCGCAAGAAAATCCATTCAGCCTTTAAAACAATTATCCATTTTTCGTTGAAACATTGCAGGGGCGTTTTTCAGTCCGAATGGCATTACGAGTCATTCATACAACCCTGTTGGCACTGTAAAGGCTGTCCACTGGACTGAATCTGGGTGCATTGCTACCTGGTGGAACCCGCTTTTTAAATCGAACTTGGAGTAGACATTACTATTTCCAATTTTTTTAATTAATGTATTGATACATGGGAGCGAGTATTAGTTCTTGTGTGTATTATCATTTAAGGATCTGTAGTTGAAAACCATTCTTTCTTTTCCCCTGATCTCTTTCTTTGTTCTTGGGTCAATGGTAACTCCTGAATGAACTATAATTGTCATAGTTCTGTGTCGACTTGTTCTTGGGCGAATGACCTTCAAGTTGAGGAGTACGTTAACATGGCTTTCGAACTGTGATTGCATGGCTAGAGTCACATGCTTTAGTGGTTTATCTTGTATTGTGACATCTGGGTTGATGATGTCGATTTTGCTTACCACTCTGTTTTTTTACCAGTGTTGTAGTGGATCTTCACCGATATATCCGCTACTCCTTAGCCTGCTTAATAGTGGCTGGAACATTCGTGTGAATGCATTTTCAGTGAAAGTCCATCCATATTTTGGTGGTTGTAGTTCTAGAAAGAACCCGTAATCCATATCGAGTTCTTGGATCTGTTTTGCCTCAATTTCCACTTCGAGTGTTGTCGTAACATGGGTAATATCTTTGCAGAAGGTTATCGTATTCCCTTCCACTCTCATTCCTCCATGTAAGCTTCAGATGAAGTTGCATCCGATCAGCATTTAGATGCCATCCACGACGTCTATCCCCATGCAGAATATTAAGGGGATCCTGAAGCTGTGTTCCCCTATGTACATTTTTCCTTCTTTTAACTTCTTTCCTGACTCAATGGTGGAATTAACTCCACTGAACTTTACCTGATAGTTTAATTATTCAATGACGGCTTGTGGGATGTTGCCAATGTTGGCGCAACATGCTGTAGCTCCGGTGTCAATGATTGCGCTTAACTTAAATTGTTTGACTCCGGAAATTTCAAATGTGACCGTAACATTGTATAACCTATTTAGCATTTTTTTTTGGGGTCCTTTGTGCTTGTTCCTTCATAAGTTCGCACATCATTTTTGACATGTTGCCTTCCTTAGTGATGAACTGGGTTAGGTCTTCCTCCTCTTCTTCAATAACGGCTTTTCCTCTGTCGTATACTGCTAATTCTTGAAGGTCATTGCTGAGGCGGACCTCCATACCAGTTTGGATCTTTTCCTTTAATCTTCTATTCTCTTCTACAAGATGATCCACATACTTGATTAACTCATGTATCAAAGAATCTTTTGACTGGAATTGCAGTAGAGTCAACTTTTTCGATGTATTTGAAAATATGGATATGAAAATAATTTTTGAAATTTAATTTAATATAATAGATATATATTTTTTGTTCTGAAAGTAATATATTTTAATTTTGAAAAATGAGACCAAATGAATCTCATTCGTCCAATAGTTTGCATGGTCGTGCCCGATACCGCGAATATTACACCCTCCCGAAAGATAAGTGTAAACCTCGGCGATAGACCCAATCCTGCAAACTAGAGATTTGCGATATCTGTTTGGTCTGCGAATCTTTTTATATATGGCCGACAAGTTCCCCTATTTAATACAAAGATTAAATAGAGTTTATTTTATCTGGGTTCCAAGTTCCCTATAGAGGCAAGCCCCTATAGTTAATTACATCCCAAGTGACTTGAATCACTTGAGAAAACTCTCGATAATGATCAGTAGTTTTAGTCTTCAGGAATTCAAAGTTTAGGTTTTCAAGGTAGGACATGGAAAAAACAAGTGGGAATGACTCAAGTAAGAACAATCCTTTCAGGAGTCCAAAGAAAAGAAAAGGTAGGGGATGTCATTGATTCGAGGTAAACTTCGGTGACTTCCCAAACTATCCTAATGTGTGGTTGTGTTTTGGTCTGTGAACCTTTTTACATATGACCGACAAGTTCCCCTACTAATTCAAAGATTAAATAGGGTTTATTTTACATGGGTTCCAAGTTTCCTATAGAGGCAAACCTCTATAGTTAATTACATCCCAAGTGACGGGAATCACTTGAGAAAACTCTCGATAATGATCAGTGGTTCTATTCTTCAGGAATTCAAAGTTTAGGTTTTCAAGGTAGGACGTGGAAAAACAAGTGCGAATGACTCAAGTAAGAACAATCCTTTCAGGAGTCCAAAGAAAAGAAAAGTTAGGGGATGTCACTGATCCGAAGTAAACTTCGGTGACTTCTCAAACTATCCTAATATGTGGTTGTGTTTTGGAGAATGTTATTCAATAGTTCAATCCTGCCAATTTTATTATTTGAGATTTACATTTGCATAATACCCGATTATGCAAATAGCTTGCATCGATAAGAGGATTTACGTCGTGTCACACGACAATCTCGGAACCTAAGAAGGGTTAGGACTTATCAAAATCAGCCCCGAAATGCTCTCCAACTCCAGCCCCAAAACAGTAAATAGAAATATCAAAATCAGCCCTGAAACAGTAAATAGAGCTATCAAATTCCAGACCCAAAACAGTAAATAGAACTATCAAAATCTGCCCCGAAACAGTGAATAAAGCTCTCCAACTCCAACCCCAAAATAGTGACAAAACCATTATAAAAGTGTACATTTAAAGCTCCAAAAACTATAGCAAAATCAGCCCAAAATAGTCGCCAAAACATCATTTAATTGTCCTCCAAACAGCATTAAAACAAGAAGTAAAGCCCTCCAAAATTAGCATTTAAATGGTCATTGGAACCTCACAATATTTGCATTTAAGTGCTTAAAACATGAAACCAGCAACGAAGCATTTAAAATCAGCAATAACATATAATCGAAATAGTGTTTATGGTTCTCCAAAATCTGTAAGAGTGTATGGCCAAAGCAACATTTATAGTTCTCCAAAGATCGATGCCAAATACATGAATATACAATAATGATTCGATGCTTGTCCGATGGAATGCAGTGAACATTCGCTACACGTTGCATTAATACAACTACAATCTTTTTTTTTAATCCATGTTATATCTATCCTGCCAAAATAAATCACAAAAGCCTTCCCAAAATTACATAATTATGAACAAAGATTTCCTAAAATGAAGAACTATATCACGTTTCAATAGAAGAGCAGATGAAATTGTTTTATGTTGAGAAAGAAGAATTGAAAGATTTACAATACACACTCAATGATCAATGACAACATATTTTTTTTTAATTGAAAATAAATAATTAAAAAAATGAAAGGAAAAGGGAGTTCAGGAAATATACCGGAAATATACCTGCAACTGTGTAAAGAGATTTCGGCTGCAACCGAGAAGAATTAGAAGAGGCCAACCTCATGCGACGAAGAGGTAAAACAAAGCACTGCTGAGTCAGTGAAGCGCTTCTTCGATGGTTTCGAGTAGGGCAGGAGTTGAAACATGTGAATTGTGGGAGTTTCGAAGGCCTTGCAGGTGTGTCGTTGAGTTTCGATCGAGGGGTGAAGCCGAACAGGAAAAGTGAAGCTGGCGGGAGAAAGGCTCGTCGTGAGAGAAAGGAGTCGAAACAGGCACGGGGGATTGAGCAGAGGAAGAAAGTGGCTTCTTCGGTCGATGTTGAGTGGAAGCGAATGAAGGGGGCTTCGGTGCAGGCTTTTGCCGAGAGAAAGAAGAGGCCCAATCGAGTGGGATCGAGCGGCTACTTCGTCGCGCGCGAGAGATAGGAGCGGGCGAGCAGGGTCGAGCGGAGGAGGCGCGGGATCAAGGGAGGCGAGGCGAATGACTTCGGTTGAGTAGGCGTGCGGGAGTAGGGGAGCTGGCAACCGGGACTAGTGCAAATGGGCGAGGGCTTCGGTGTAGAGAGCCGAGCGAGGGACTGAGCGGTCGAGACTTGATGCTGAGGAGAAGAGCCGAATCTCGTCGATAGAGGAAGATGGAGGTGAATCTCGTTCTGAGGAAGATGGAGTTGAATCTCGTTCTCAGGAAGGGGGAGGCCGAATGCTTTCAGTGGGATCTTCTATCCGGTGAATTAAAAAGGAACGTTACGGTATATTGGCGCGAAATTAATGAATTTCCAACGGGGGAGGAGTTTTATTTGACATATAAGAGCTCCTAAGTAAATTTCATTAAAACTGAATTAAATATTTCATTTGAAATTTGAAATTTGAAATTCAAATTACTTAACTTGTTCAGGCTCGAGTCCAGCCTGAATCGAATTCGAGTTGAACATGAGTTGAGTCCGGGCCCGCATCCCGCTATAGAAAAAAAAAATACATCAATTTCTGTGTCATTTGCACGCACGCGTAACCCTTGCAATATGAGTGTTCTTCTTAGCTAAAGTTGACGTTCCGGACGCGTCGACGCAATCTGTTTCGTCACCCGGGGTCGTCCAGACAAGCTAGCCGACGGTCGGGCCAAAAATGTGTCAAATTCGTGCATGGTGCAGCGAGTGCGTGAATTGCGGCGTTCGCGAGTAATCGAGTCACAAAGGGTTCACCTAAAGCTATTTGATCCTATAGAGACTCAATTTTGGGCCCTCTACATGTTGGTCCTTAGCCCTTGCAACTAAAAGTTGAGTGCTTGGAACCACTCATGCGAGTTCTTCACAAAAATGAGTCAAGAAGTGGCTTGAAGTTCTACGGGAGGTGGGCTCTATTGCTAGTCCGCTAGGATGGTCAATAAGAACTCCTAAAGCTAGATCCTAGGTTCTAAGAGTAGGAGACTAAGACCTCACTAAAAATGAGATCAACACGTGGAACTCGAAATCCCGTCCTATGAGAACCTGTAGCAGGAATTCCCTTGCTTATTGAGGACGGCCGATCCTTGTGGGCCCAATTTATTATATATTGATTTCTAATTGCGATTTAGTTTATATTTGAGTATAAGTATACTGTTTTAGAATTTGGTTTGAACACTTATTTTTGTTTATATTATTTGGAGATATTTTACCTTGTTTTTCGATTTGGATTGTTGCGGATTATTATTTTTTTTAAGTGGCGGTCTGTATTTTGAAGATGTTGGGCAGTGGAAGTTCTCGGAGTCGGTGAATAACTAGCTGCCGGCCGCCCCCCTTTTTGCTGTTTTTCTTCAAGGACTGCAGCCGTTATCAGATTCCCCCATCCAATCTTCATCTACTTCACAGATTCTCTTATGTCTCATTCCATAACACCTCATTGCTAGGTCCGATTCTTAAATAGCATCTAGGAATTTTAAAATGGTGCANCGATCTACCCCCTTAGACAAACATTCTCCCTAGATCTACAAGGGTCTTTTGGACGAGACAACTCATGGCTACTGACAAGAATCATTATGTTAGGTTGGGTCGACTATATTCTTTAATTATACAAGAGGCCACGATGAACTGGGACGATGGAACCTTGGGGTCTTGATCTGATTCACTACCATTTCCCCCACTAGCTGCTTTAAGCTCGAGGTGATAAGTTTTATAACATAAAATTTGTATCTGTTGTTATTTTATGCTGATCATTCAAAGCTTAATGACTAGCCTTAATCGGAGGTGCTCATTTGTTATTTGGAGAGGTAATCAATCATAGGGGCTTGCACTAATGGGAGACCTTGGACCCTGATTCAAAAAGTCTTCACAAAATAAGGGCGAAATCTTTGGATGGTTTCTTATCTAAAATTCTATATGCCTTCTAAAAATTTAAATACCAAATAAAAAGCTCTCAATAACAAAAAGAGTCCGGGGCGCGAATTTTCGGAGCCCACACTCTTTGAACATTTTTCCTTGGTGGCATTGGTAATTTTTGCCTCACTTTAGGGTTTCAGTTACGAAGGAGAAAGATTTCATATAGGATTGTTTATCTAAAGCAGGATGGTAAAATATTGAAGGTTTAGGATTAGGGTTTCGGAATTGGAACAAAGATTTGACTCTGATACCAAATAGTATTCTCAGGAGGTGTTGGTGGATCGAGACAAGTGTAGGGATGTTAAAGAACGGTCAACAAGGATTGAAGAAGGAAAATCTAGTACGGGGGCTGTCCGTTAAAGGGAAGGAGACGGAGAAACACCAATCCGACACTTATGGTGTGCTACGATTGATAGGGAGGTTCTACCACCTGTTCTCTTCAAGATACAGATTCGTCGCTTGAGGAAGAATATACTTCAAGTCTCCGAATGGAAGAGAATGGAGGAAATAGTCTCTGGATAGCATAAACCAAAAGCAGAAGTCTGCAAAACTAGTTCATAACAAAAAAATATAATAGAACTGTCAAAGCAAACCTAATCCACTTGTAGGGATGTTAAAGAATGGTAAGCAAGAAAATTTTTTGGATCAACAAGGATTGAAGAAAGAAAATCTAGTACAGGGGCTGTCCGTTAGAGGGAAGAAGGCGGAGAAACACCAATCCGGCACTTATGGTGTGCTACGATTGATAGGGAGGATCTACAACCTGTTCTCTTCTAGATACATATTCGTTACTTGAGGAAGAATATACTACAAGTCTCCGAATGGAAGAAAATGGAGGAAATAGTCTCTGGATAGCATAAACCAAAAGCAGAAGTCTGCAAAACCAGTTCATAACAAAAAAAATATAATATAACTATCAAAGCAAACCTAATCCTAAAGAAAGCAAGTAATTAGAAACCCTAAAGGGCTGACTAACTCATTAGTGTTTACAACTCACAAAGGAATGAAGCGTGCTTGACTGAGCCTGAACCTCGTTTAAGTAACTTGAATTTGGATAGCAATCATGCGTGTTGAACTATTCGAAGTGGGTGGGCATGGAAACTCGTCTATCACAGCAGTATTGCGAGAGCCAGTTAATAGTGTGGATGGAGTGCTGAGAAATCCTTCTTTTGATGATTCAAAACTTGTCAAATTTAAATAAAAGAATACTTGTAAATCCTTCTTTTGATGATTCAAAGCTTAGCAGGTTTAAATAAAAGAGTACTCAGAAATCCTTCTTTAGATGATTCAAAGCTTGTCTGTTTTAAGTAAAAGATAACTGAGAAGTGACTCCCCTGCTAGAAATCATAAGCTGACCTCCTGGAGAATGCAACAGGAAAAAGAAACGGGGCTTTTTATTTGAGTTGATTTAGTTTCAACCAGTTGTCGTCTTCTGACCTGACCTGACTAGTTGGAATTTTCTATATAAAAACTGCTTTAAGATCTCATCCAAAGTGCATTCTTTTGAGTTGTAAGCAGTACTTTTCGTTGGATACTTTTCTGCACTATACGGTGTTTTTATTTGCTTATTTTATATTTAATATTTAAATTATGTATTTTGCTGACATTTTTATTTCAAAGGTTTTTTCCTCATTTAATGTCGGGCAGAGCAGTCAAATAGATGGCATAAATTTTGCTTTTTTTTGTTCTGTTCATTGCAATTTCATGATTTTGAGATGCAAACTAATCATTATCTTAATGCAGGCGACAGCTTCATTGCAAACTTCTTCAAAGTCCGGTCCTTGGAGAAAGGTAATTGTAGTTTTCTTTGCCCTTCTTTTGATTTTTGTTGTATGTGACGAATTGAGTTAGAAGGTTATTAGAAGGTCATTGCCACGGTCTTGGAAAAAGACAATGTAAGAAAAGGATTTCTGTTCCTAACTAATTTGATTTGGATTTGGAAAATGGCTGTAAGAAAAGGATTACTCCTCATTTCTGTTTGCAGATTTTGACCTAGTGGGCTACGTTAATTAGAATATAAAAATGACGATGACTATGATGCTATAATTTTATTATTAAAAATAACAACTTAAGATCTTCTTCATAGCTTGCAAGTAGTTCCTACTTGTTTGGGCTGTTTTTGTGCTGTCAACTGTAACAAGCCATTATTCAACATTGCTTAAAACTACCATGCAACTGCCAAATGGGCAAACCCCCCAATTTAAAGCTCAATTGTTTAAGCAGAACAAAATTAATTTTGCTTGGGCCAACCTGATCTATAAGAACTTGGCAAGCTTGGCCTGCTGAAATCTGTTTTAGAAGGTATTAGAGTTAGCTTAGTGTGCATTAAAACCCTATGGTTAGGGTTCAAGGAATTTATGTGGCAAGATCTCAACAGAAGTCTGATAGTTGAGTGAGCTGGTTCACTTGGTAACAAGTTTAGGCTCTTTGTGTGTTTTTTTAATTTAAATGGTTTTACAGACGAGTTTGTAACTTATCAGGCCTCACTAAGGTAGTCATGTATTCATTATATACTCCCAAAGGCTTTTAAGGCCGAGCTTGCTTGATCACTTGGTTATAATGTCAAACGAGAGGGACAAGAGTGTGCTACTTTAAAAAGGCCTATATTCTTACTCTTTCATGCTGTAATGGGAACGTCAGAAATCACTTTGTAAGTCAATAATGGTGCAGTACGATGTAACCAAATAGTATCACAAAGTAGATTAAATAAACTGAACAAATAACAGAGTGAATGACTGCTAAGTGAGACCAATGTAGTGCCTCGGCTTCATTTTCATCCTCACAAGGTCAAAATCGGCCTGTTCTTCCGTTGATCATTGGGTTGATCAAGATCCAAAGAGTTAATTTGAAAACTCTAATAGGTGTCAGTGCTAACATAATGATCTATTTTGCCACATGTGAAGCACTTGATATCTAGAGCTTTTGGAAGTGGATGTTTCAACAACACTCTTTCCCTTTTGGATTGTTCACTCTTTCAGGAGCATACAACTCCTTAGCAAACTTTGAGCAACTTCTAAAGGAAAGCATTTTCAATAGTGTATATCACTACGGCGAGCAATGCTTGATGGATGTTCATATGAAATATAGAGTGGAACCTCAACATTACGGTTTAAGAATCTTTGATGACATCACAACAAATTATGAGTCTCTTGGGTGTAGTTTTGTAAATTACAATAGATAGGGATCTTAGGCATAGGGTAGTCAACTCATCAATGAGTTTATCATAAAAATCAATAGAAGGAATTTTTGTTTCTGGCTTTCTTTTATCTCATTCAATGCTCTAATCAATTGATAGCCCAAGCAATGAAGTTGTTGCACGTCAACCCAATTTGCAAATCTATATTATTAAGCTTCAGACATGGCCATCCAATCAACGCATCTGATGTGGGAGCGGAACTTATCCTACCCTGGTGGAATGGGTTTGGGACTCGAAATCCCATCCTATGAGAACCTGTAGCAGGAATTCCCTTGCTTATTGAGGACGGCCGATCCTTGTGGGCCCAATTTATTATATATTGATTTCTAATTGCGATTTAGTTTATATTTTAGTATAAGTATACTGTTTTAGAACTTCGTTTGAACACTTATTATGGTTTATATTATTTGGAGATATTTTACCTTGTTTTTCGATTTGGATTGTTGCGGATTATTATTTTTTTTGAAGTGGTGAGTCTGTATTTTGAAGATGTTGGGCAGTGGAAGTTCTCGGAGTCGGTGAATAACTAGCTGCCGGCCGCCCCCCTTTTTGCTGTTTTTCTTCAAGGACTGCAGCCGTTATCAGATTCCCCCATCCAATCTTCATCTACTTCACAGATTCTCTTATGTCTCATTCCATAACACCTCATTGCTAGGTCCGATTCTTAAATAGCATCTAGGAATTTTAAAATGGTGCANATTTTGAAAAATGAGACCAAATTGATCTCATTCGTCCAATAGTTTGCATGGTCGTGTCTGATACTGCGAATACTACACCCTCCCGAAAGATAAGTGTAGACCTAGACGATAGACCCAATCCTGCAAAATAAGAGATTTGCGACATTCGTTTGGTCTGCGAACCTTTTTTATGTATGACCGACAAATTCCCCAATCTAATACAAAGATTAAATAGAGTTTATTTTACCTGGGTTCCAAATTCCCTATAGATGCAAAAACCTATAGTTAATTATATCTCAAGTGACGGGAATCACTTGAGAAAACTCTCGATAATGATCAGTGGTTCTAGTCTTCAAGAATTCAAAGTTTAGGTTTTCAAGTTAGGACGTGGAAAAACAAGTGGGAATGACTCAAGTAAGAACAATCCTTTCAAAAGTCTAAAGAAAAGAAAAGGTAGGAGATGTCATTGGTCTGAGGTAAACTTCGGTGACTTCTCAAACTATCCTAATGTGTGGTTATGTTTTGGAGAAGATGTTACTCAATAGTTCAATCTTGCCAATTTTATTTGGGAGACTTACATTTGCATAATACCCGATTATGCAAATAACCTGCAGAGATAAGAGGATTTACGTTGTGTCACACGACAACTTCGGAACCTAAGGAGGGTTAGGACTTACGCTGCACAACATGATTGTATAAGAGCCTAAAAAAATGGAGTGTGAGGATTTACGTCGCGCTGGACAAACTACCTTGAAGTCCTATTGATTGTTATTATATTAGGAAGGGATAATGTTGAAGATCTTCTGGTTGCTCGGTCTGAATTCCTTGCCGTGCTGCCCACAAAGTCGGCTCCAAGCTCCTGTCATCGCGATGACTCCAGGTTTAAGTGTTTGAGATTGATAGCTTATGTTTCACAGTTTTGGTGTCAAAGTTTGGTTTTGCATGCAGAATGAGTAGATTGCAGGTAAATAAAAAAAGTACTTGAAAGGTAAAATACAGTAAAATAAAATGCTGTGGATAAACTATAAAAGCGTACCTGAGTATCTGCTACTGTTGTGTTATTAATATTACGAGCATAGTATGATTTGTAGCAGATCTTAATAAACTTGCAAGAAAAATAAGTAAAGCAAGAAAAACACAGCATGAAAGTCAGAAAAAAGAGTTGTGAAAATCACGAGCAAAAGAAATCTTTAGCCACATATGAAAGATTAGGACTAGATATAAGACATTGGTAAAAGTGGGGGCTCAGAGCTGGGCTGTGTGCTTCCCGATCTTGAGTAAGAGTTGTCAACTCGACAATCTACAGAAGACAGTCCTTAACCTCAATCCATGTGACTAGCCGTGGACCTTTATAAATTTTTATAGAAGAATTATTTGATTTTCATGCAAAAGCTGTTGTTTAAGTCTTTTTTATGCAGAGTTCTTTTTAACATGCAAAAGGGATTTTGTTTTATTTTCGTAAATATTTTGTAAAGTCATATAGTCCACAGTTTAGTCATTTTAATCATGCTAGAACTACTGACAACCTAAGAATGTCGAGGGTAACTACCTCACCAAGAATCGACGAATAGTATTATGGATCCTTCCCTCTCCTCTCCCTTATTAAAGATCCTTGAGGTAGGAGATAATATTCTAATAATCCAACTTCGTATCCCTCGTTTAAGCACACATAAGCAATGTCGTCATCGCCCTCGTCACTTAGACCCTAGACTAATCCTAGTTTGATGATCCATATGTAGCGGTAACAAATTTCCCCAATTGTCAGGAGGATTTGAGTGTAATATTCAAGCTCAAATCTTGATGCACTAGGTTTTATTGTAGGTTAAGTCATTGAGAGAATTTCACATGTTGATTTAATTAAGGAAGCATGGGTCACGTCTTGATGCATCATGTCTAGTGTTTTAAGCAGTTTGTGAATTAGGGTCAAGTGTCTAGTTTCATTGTGCATTCGAAGATTAGGTGAATAGACTCTTACATAAGGTATATTCCTAAAACCTTGGGAGGTTACACTGCAGAGATTATGTAGATTGACTCTCACCTAAGGTGTGCTCCTAAAGACTAGGAAACCTACATTGAGGATTAGGTGGATGGGCTCTCACCTAGAGTGTGCTCCTAAAATCTAGGAAGCCTACACTAAGGGCTAGGTGGATGGATTCTCACCTAGGCTATGTACTCAAACTCTAGGAAGCCTACACTGAGGGCTAGGTGGACGGGCTCTCACCTAGTGTGTGCACCTAAAGTTCTAGGAAACCTACACTTTAACTTATGTTTAAGGTGATTTAAGGTTTTATATATCTTCCAATTAATTAAATCATCAAAACCCATCTTTATGACTTAACCATTTAAAAATAAACAAAGCAAAATAAGAAAGAGGTCGACCCACCTCTAAAATTAGCAAAGCCGAAAGGGGAAAAACAACAAATGAATCGACCTAAAAAATGTTTAAATGATAATTAAGTAAAACCCAAAACAGTAAATAAAACTATCAAAATCAGCCCCAAAACAGTGAATTAAGCTCTCCAACTCCAGCCCCAAAACAGTAAATAGAAATATCAAAATCAGCCCCGAAACAGTAAATAGAGCTATCAAATTCCAGACCCAAAACAGTAAATAGAACTATCAAAATCTGCCCCGAAACAGTGAATAAAGCTCTCCAACTCCAGCCCCAAAATAGTGACAAAACCGTCATAAAAGTGCACATTTAAAACTCCAAAAACTATAGCAAAATCAGCCCAAATCAGTTGCCAAAACATCATTTAATTGTCCTCCAAACAACATTAAAACAACTAGTAAAGCCCTCCAAAATCAACATTTAAATCGTCATTGGAACCTCACAATATTTGCATTTAAGTGCTTGAAACATGAAACCAGCAATGAAGCATTTAAAATCAGCAATAACATATAATCGAAATAGTGTTTATGGTTCTCCAAAATCAGTAAAAGTGTATGACCAAAACAACATTTATAGTTCTCCAAAGATAGATGCCAAATACATTAATATACAATAATGATTCGATGCTTGTCCGATGGAATGCAGTGAACATTCGCTACAGGTTGCATTAATACAACTACAGTCATTTTGTTTTTATCCATGCTATATCTATCCTGCCAAAATAAATCACAAAAGCCTTCCCAAAATTACATAATTATGAACAAAGATTTCCTAGAATGAAGAACTATATCACGTTTCAATAGAAGAGCAGATGGAATTGTTTTATGTTGAGAAAGAAGAATTGAAAGATTTACGATATACACTCACTGATCAATGACAATAAATTTTTTTTTTAATTGAAGATAAATAATAAAAAAAATGAAAGGAAAAGGGAGTTCAGGAAATATACCGGAAATATACCTCCAACTGTGTAAAGAGATTTCGGCTGCAACAGAGAAGAATTAGAAGAGGCCAACCTCATGCGACGAAGAGGTAAAACAAAGCACTGTTGAGTCAGTGAAGATCTTCTTCGATGGTTTCGAGTAGGGCAGGAGCTGAAACATGTGAATTGTGGGAGTTTCGAAGGTCTTGCAGGTGTGTCGTTGAGTTTCGATCGAGGGGTGAAGTCGAACAAGAAAAGTGAAGCTGGCGGGAGAAAGGCTCGTCGTAAGAGAAATGAGTCGAAACAGGCACTGGAGATTGAGCAGAGGAAGAAAGGGGCTTCTTCGGTCGATGTTGAGTGGAAGCGAATGAAGGAGGCTTCGGTGCAGGCTTTTGCCGAGAAAAAGAAGAGGCCCAATCGAGTGGGATCGAGCGGCTACTTCGTCGCGCGCGAGAGATAGGAGCGGGCGAGCAGGGTCGAGCGGAGGAGCAGGATCGAGGGAGGCGAGGCGAATGACTTCGTTTGAGTAGGCGTGCGGGAGTAGGGGAGCTGGCGACCGAGACTAGTGCAGATGGGCGAGGGCTTCAGTGTAGAGAGCCGAGCGAGGGACTGAGCGGTCGAGACTCGATGCTGAGGAGAAGAGTTGAATCTCGTCGACAGAGGAAGATGAAATCGAATCTCGTTCTGAGGAAGATGGAGTCGAATCTCGTTCTCAGGAAGGAGGCCGAATGCTTTCAGTGGGATCTTGTATCCGGGGAATTGAAAAAGAACGTTACGGCATATTGGCGCGAAATTAATGAATTTCCAACGGGGGAGTTTTATTTGGCATATAAGAGTTTCTAATTAAATTTCATCAAAGCTGAATTAAATATTTCATTTGAAATTATAAATTTGAAATTCAAATTACTTAACTCTTGTTCAGGCTCGAGCCCGCATCCCGCTATAGAAAAAAATACATCGATTTCCGTTTCATTTGCGGGCACGCGTAACCCTAGCAATATGGGTGTCCTTAGCTAAAGTTGATGTTCCGGACGCATCGGCGCTATCCGTTTCGTCATCCAGGGTCGTCCAGACAAGCTCGCCGACAGTCGGGCCAAAAATGTGTCAAATTTGTGCATGGTGCAACGAGTGCGTGAATTGCGGCGTTCACGAGTAATCGAGTCACAAAGGGTTCACCTAAAGCTATTTGATCCTATAGAGACTCAATTTCGGGCCCTCTACATGTTGGTCCTTAGCCCTTGCAACTAAAAGTTGAGTGCTTGGAACCACTCATGCGAGTTCTTCACAAAAATGAGTCAAGAAGTGGCTTGAAGTTCTACGGGAGGTGGGCTCCATTGTTAGTCCGTTAGGATGGTCAATATGAACTCCTAAAGCTAGATCCTAGGTTCTAAGAGTAGGAGACTAAGACCTCACTAAAAATGAGGTCAACAAAAAATGAGGTCAATAAATGAACCCCCAATAGGTGTGGTGTGCTGAGCAAGCACATCGCGCGTATTGGTGTTGACCGAAGTGATCAACACAATAAAAAAAATCATCCAAGTACCCCATACACAGAATGAATCGATCCAAAGTCAAAATCTAATTTGAGTTGGGACTTTCCTCCAGGGTATTCCCAATCCAAAGACAACAGCTTACTGAAAATTTTTAAATGTTTCCGCTGGGATGCAGGGATTCGTCAGATTTGCATCGTTTGATTGTTGTAAATTTAATTGAGTGAGGAAATCCTTTATTGTTGATACTGTTGATACTAATGCCAGCAATAAGAATAAGAGTTATCAACAAATTTTATGGGAAAGATATCAAATCGGTGATCCTACGGTTGGACCACTAGGGCACCCAAGTGGGAAATATGAACATAAATCAGCTACATGAGTAATAAAAGGAATAAAAGGATCGTCGTCTTGGGTTCACTAACAAGTATGGGGCTGTCTTTAAAGAAGGAAGATCTAGGATGGAGATATAAAGTAAAAATCCCAGAAGAACAAGAGGTATGTAGCCATCAGTGGGAATTTAACAAACCCATTGTTGGACACCATTTCAGGTGTACATATTGTTCCATCATAACAAACATAAGACACAATGAGTTCGCATACTTATGTTTGTTATGATGGAACAATATGTACACCTGAAATGGTGTCCAACAATGGGTTTGTTAAATTCTCACCAATGGCTACATAGCTCTTGTTCTTCTGAGATTTTTACTTTATATCTTCATCGTAGATCTTTCTTCTTTAGCATATATCCCTTTTCCTCAGCTGGACAATTTTCCAATACTGACCGTATATGTAATACGGTATTGACGCCTCCTTCACCTTATGATATAGAGCATATTGCATCTGAAGGATCTTCGTCAAATCCCACGGACAGCACGTCATAATCTTCGCGTAATTCCAGATTGTTTACTATGGCTGCTCGAGCCATATTGCCAGTCTTGCTTTTGCATTCTCTGATACCAAACATGAGTAATAAAAGGATCGCTTTCTTGGGGTCACTAAGAACTTTTGACGGGAAATAAAACAAGAAGTGTTCAAAACAAGAATATATGAAAAACAAATAATATTGCTTATAAAACTTGCTTACAGAGAATACCAAACTTGAGAGTAAGCACCAAAGGTTGTGAATCGGTGTCTGCAACTCATAATACAAACATATATATATAAGAGGAGAGGGTTGGTTTAAAACCAGCAATCCAATCATGAAACCACCAACTGGCCCATTGGTTTTGCAATACCATGGGCGGAAAGTAGATCTTTCGGGAAGAAAATATTCTCCCTTATCTAAACATGTGGTAGAAAGGATTTTTCCTGACACATATTAAATGAGTGGTCCTCATAGAGCAATAATACAAAGACTTATTTAGATAATAATACAGACTCTGAATGACAAGATGACAGACTCTGATTGACAAGATGGGCCCACTACTTCTGCTTAGACAACATTATTGAGCCCCTTTTCGATTAGCATCATGATCATGTGTATGAGGGAATTGAGTTCGGATTCGTTACGGTAGACATACGGTCCGAGATCTTTGNCTTTAAATGATATTGTTCTTGAATATTAATGAATGAAACAACAAGTTGTTCAAGCTTTTTTAGTTAGTAATAGCGTATTCATGGAAGTGTTCAAGCTCATTCCATTAATTAATCAAACGAAATGAGTTTTAATTGAGCCAAAAACATGAGTAGCTTATCGAACGCTCGGTTCATTTGCAACCCTAGGGAGGAGGTGTGTAGATTTAGAAGTGAATTGCACTATCATTCTCATTGGGCGTGGCTTGAGTCATTTTTGGTTTGGGGTTGAGGCTTAAAAGTCTAATTTCAAGAGAGGCCATGCAATTGTCTGATTTGTAGCGAAAGGATATCATGCACTCTTGTTTTTCTTGTAAGTGGAGGATGTTATCACACCTACAATCTATATGGCAACCTTGATATGGATGACCACTAAAGTTTGTTATCAGTGAAGTTACCAAGCTAAGGGCTAAGTGGAAATATACCTAGGGTTGGAGTAACTAACTCATTAATATGGATTTATGGGTGTAAGTTTTTAAAAGGAAATGTAAATGTAATCCAATTTTAACCAAAGTAAGTTCGATAGATAAGTAACCTTATCAAGCAGTGATTTAATGAAATTCACTTGATTTTAGTTTGTAAACGCCATCAAATGTGAACAACCTTTGTTGGAAATGCAAGTGTAGAGAATAAATTAAAAGAAACTAGATAACTTTTTTGGCAAAAAAATAAGGATCAACTTGCTTTGTTATTAAATGTGATGCATATGATTAAATGAGAAATTTTGTTTTCTAAATTTTAAAATTGAAAACTTTACTGTTCCAATTAATCAAAATTAACGAATGTTTAGAGTTGCTACTGGTTGAAGGTTCATGCAGTAATGCAAACTTGATGAAAGTTATTTTTTTTTCTTTTTTTGGTATTTTATAAAATACGGGGTGACAAGTTAAGAGAGTTAAGAACATACAATGTGGAGGAAGAATAATGATGATAATGAGGCTTAACCAACCAGATGTGCAACGCTTAGCCAATTTTCATTAATTAAACAACCATCACAAAAGCCAATATATGGATATGTAGGACAAGAGAAAAGAAGGATAAATGGAGGGAGGGAAAGGGAGGAGGATGTTGTTGGCCGAGGGTTTGGGAAGGAAAAATAAGCCAATTTTGTCGAGGAATTTGAAGAGCTGAATAAAGGTTCTGAGAAGGCAGCTAAAACTCTCTTAATTATGGTTTCAAGGGAAGGAGAGGACCAGTGGCTTTTATGAGAAAGTGGGTGATTGCTGGCTATCGTCTCATGGGAGGAGAATTTAGGTTGGTTAAAATTTTAGCGATAAATGCTTGGCACTAAAACTTACACTATGTATAGAGTCCTCGCCATATCAATAACACTAAAATATAAATACTTTATAAGTATTTTAAAAGAAAAAAAAAGACCTAGTGACTATTACTGTAATACTCTGCATCACATGACTTTCAAAAGGTTGAAAATAGCAGAAAATAAAATTTAGGGGCATAGTTATGAAAAATAAAATGCTGCAGTCGAGTAATTTTAAACCATAATGCTTGGAAAGTGTCAGGTATATTATTTCATTTCTTTTCGTCTATTTGATTTTGGAATGGGTTCCCGGATTGTTGCAATAACTTGTGCATGTTTAGATAAAACCAATAGACTTCATCTTCTTGTATCCGTGCAGATGCTTCCATCCAAGGATGTGAATTTTGTTGGTTATACGTACAAGAACTACGACATTGTTAATGATTATGGACTTCCCGGCATCGGTAGTACTTTCTTTCCTTACTGCATTTTCTTTACACGTATTACCTGCTCTATTTCCGCCCTGAAGCAATTAGCTATAATAATGCCGCATTTTCAGCTGAGTTGAAGAAAAAAAGTAACAAGCCGAAGAGACCCTCAATCAAAACCTTATTTGGTAAATGTTTTAACACAGCTGAACTTTTATTGTTTTTTTTTTTCTGAAATTTTCTTAATAGCACCACAATTTGACTGGAATTATGATAACTGATCTCAATCTTCATCCTCACATTTCTACAGAAACGGAATCTCCTACTAGCCAGCCCATGCATGGGAGCTTTCTCAATCTTCTGCCTCCACAGCTGGAGGTTTCTGAAAGCCCAGACGCATCACCTTCACGAACTCCACCCAATTCTAGCAAGCCATCATGATTTGAAACTCTAAATCTCCACTAAGATAACAATTTTTCATTTAACATGTTCATAATCATAGTAAAAGTTTAGAAGCGTGACAAAGTAACGCAGAATAATGGTGGAATCCTTCCTCCTTCCTTCCCATACGACTTCTGTGTATTAGTTTATGCACGCCCCTCACTTAAATTAATTAAAAGTGGGGTACCAGCTTTTCTTAGTTTGGTCTTTACGCTGTACTCTGTTGAGTGCTGCTGTGGTGTTCCCTCTGAATCTGTTTGGCCTGTGAGCCATATAAACTGATTTGTGCTTGATCATTTATGTTCAAGATGAATATGTAAAATTGCTGTAAATTTAACTTCAATTTTGTTAATCCAACATGTCTGCTTCACTCAGTTATTTGGGACTTCTCCTTGTGTTATCTAGCATGGAGATCATCTTTCTTATCTTTACATTAGTAAAAGTTAGTGTGAATAAATCATTAGTCATGGAAGTAATTGATGCATGACAAATGTAGAGCATAAATTGCTTTTCTTGTTTGTCATTTTCCTTTTAATGATAATTTTTTTACTCTTGAGAGGCTGGGTTATATTATTTCTCGGTTCATAATATGACTGATTTATTATTATTATTTTTTCTTTCTAAAATTACCACCTGCCCCTTTATGGCAGCTCGATACTTCCTGTACGAGTGTGGTAAGGGCAGCAATGTGATGACAATGTGGTATCATAGCCACATTGTTTGTGTTTGGTAAAATTAAGTCGGGACATGGTTTGTGGTGATTGCTTGAAAGTTGTGATTTAATTTTTTGAAAAAAAAATTATTATAGCCGCTGAAGCAGCTTTAAGACTATTTCATTAAACATTTGCAGTGGTTAGGGGTGTAAAAGAGTTGAACACGAGCTGTTCGTAAATAATGAGCCGTTTTGGCAGATTATATGAACTCCAGTTAACAGGAGTGTTCATATAACATCAGCATTCTGTTCGCTATAGATCATCACAATTCTTCTTCATCTTCAAATTCCCTTTTTAATCTTCTTCCTCTTCATGTTTTTTCCTCTTCAGCGCTGTCAAACCAATTTTGTATCCAGCTACTCCATATTTAACTCCAAATTCATGTAAATGTCTGTTATTTCTATCCGAACATGCATGGTGAATATTAAAATCCTAGGAGTAATAATTCCTTGGGCCGGGGTGGTAATGTAATTTTTTTCTTCTAATTTTTATTGAGTAAGTGGGTCTGGCCAAATGTCGCACAAATATTGGTGTTCAGATGTAATTTAACGCTCGAATGTGGTCTAATTATTGCTTGCGGAGAGCGCATGCAGCTCTGCGTGCGCTCTCTGATCACAGCCGCGATGCGCATTGCGGCTGTATGACAGTGAGTGCCACTTTAGTGAATATCGCGGCTGTGATCGGAGAGCTGCGTGCGCCCTCCGCACACAATCATTGCTCTCGAATGTGGTACGCAATATTTTTCCCTTAAAAGATGGTGTTGTTGTCTATGATGGAAAAGAAATTTATTGTGGGAGACGTGTATGGTGGTAAGAATCAACCCTAGACTTCGATTTACATGCTTTTGTTATATGGTTTGTTTCAACCAAAAAAAAAATTTGCCTTTGCTCCAAGTTATAATTATATATATATTTTTTTTGCTTAACTAAATATTCTATTACAAACATATTAGAACCAATCTAACAAGCTTATTTTAAAGGGCAATTTGAACACTTGAATGGCATTATTATCATTGATTTAATATGTATCTTGGATAATTATAAAATTTAAGAAATTAAATTTAAAGGACTTTATGGCAGTCCAAGGAGAAGGCCCATTCATTTGTCACTTTTATGTTAAAATTGTGGAGCAAATTTTCTTTATAATTTTTTTTTTTTGGCACAAGTCATGATTGAATCATTGCTTTAAATGTAAATCTTTGACTAATCCATTTTTTTTGTAGGTTATGAAGTATTTTGGATATCTTATATTAATGAAAATATTTTGAAGTTTGATCATTTATTAACTTTCATAGATCATATAATATTTTGTGGATTTATCTCTTCACACCATTCTATTATAAAGATGTACCATTCCTATGTTTATGTATTTGCTATATTAGGGATTTCATCTTGATATGTTTTACATGTTATTATTAATGCAATAGCTAGTAGCAAAAATTTTGGCTTGAAAGCTTCAGATTTCAGTATATTTTTTAGTATTAATTGCTCGAGGAACATGAGATATGTAGCATTTTTTTCAAAGAAAATTGCAGGGACATTGTCAACTTAGAAAAACTGATGTGCTGGTTTATGATGGGTCATGATCTGAATGGGGTTCCAAATTTGATAAGATCGTCACGTCTTCTTGAGTTCATCATCTTTAATCTTGCAAATAGAATTAGCCATCTTTTCCCATGCATTAGGCCAACTCATGTACATTTAAATGAGTTGCCCTAATACATGGAGGAATGATGTTGAATTCTATTTCCAAGACTAAATACAATGAACATAAAAAGTTGAAAGTGTTTAGGAAGATTTACATACATATCACACAATTCTCATGTATTTACATATCTTACACCCAAAGTTTAATTTCTATGCCTTAATACTGAATATTTTGCCTTTTGAAAGTTAGTTATAGTGGTATTTTTTATGCGACATGAAAAATTTAAGTAATGTAAATATAGAAATTAAAGTTTAAATGATAGACATGTAAATACATAAGAATTGTGTGGCATGCAAGTAAACTATTAATCAAACTCTTACTTCACTTTGGAAATGTAGACGTGGAAGATCTGCTCATATATTGTGATAATGAGTTCTCAGGTTAAAAGTATCTTCTAATGTTGGAATGTGCAGGTGGAGAATGCCTATAATTTTATTCTGTTGATTTAGACTTTAATTTAAGGGATAATTATATTCTATATAATTGAATTATATACTGACAGCTTTAATGAATAAGGATAATAAAACATTGATTATATATTTAGGGGTTAATGCAAGATTATGATCGAGTTTATTTAAAATCATTGGTTCAAAGAGGAAATTAATTCATTGATTAAAAAGATTAATTCCTATGGTTTCTGAGACATAAGGATAAGAAAAGCTAAATACCAAGTTCTTCATGAATTTTCTTAATAGGGGCATTTACATTCATACCACCTAATTTTTATGTATTTACATATCTAACATCTAAACATCATTTTTCACTTTTATATCATTTCAATTCTTTCGCACCTCATACAAAACTGGATCATTTTAATTAGTTTTTACTTTTAAAAATTAAAATACATATGTTTATGCTAGGTATGGCTTATATACCATATAAGGACAGATGCTGGAGTGGAACGAAACGAGCCAGTGGAGTATGTCAGAGTGAGCTGGGGGTGTGGGGGCAACGGCCCGTTAATACCGTACAGGGGTAATTTTGTTATTACATATTGTACGTCAGAGCTATATATATGTCTTGTTTGTAACCCTAGAAATATTCTGTATTCTGTACTCTTTTTTTGGATTGATGGAAAGCAGCCGCTCTGCTCCCTAGGACGTAGGCATCTTTGTCGGACCTCATAATTTCTCAACAGTTTATGCATATATAAGATGACATGTACGTAAATCATAGTATTATAAATAAGAATTGAGTGTATATGTATGTAAATCTTCCTTTTTAATATCCTCAAAATTAATTTTTAGCAAAAAATAAATTGAATTTATAAAGCATGAAAATAATGAAATATCTGTCGCTCGTTAAAATTACGTATTTCATTTTTAGATGCTTATGTTTGAAGTTGCGTGCAAAACATATGCATGATTAAGAAAAAAAAAAAGGAAAATTAAATAATTAGTAACGTAAGAGAAAAAATTGAAATCCGTTAGAGGAGGAATTGCGTTGCGGTTGGACAATGGCCATGGGTCCCATTTGAACTGGCATTCAGCGTGCAACAGGACAAAGGTTCAACCGAACAAAGTTGCACGGCACTCTGGTCCGGTGGATCCAAATTTTAAAAGGAATCAATTAAGTGGTATTAAAAATAATCTCCATGATTATTTTAGTTTTAAATTTATAGAATTGTAAAAATAATTATTTTCGATTATTTTAAAATTATGAAAATTATTTCAATCCTAAATTAAAGATTTAGAAATTATGTTGATGCTTTTGTAAATTTTAGAATTAAAGTGCTCTCATATGAATAATAGGATACTACACACTTTACTCATAAGCGTTTATTGGGTGAAATTCACGAGAAATTATTTCGTACGTACACCGCATGAAATGTTCGATCTCCACCTCCGATCACCGCAATCAATATTTTTTTAAAAAAAAAGTTGAAAGGGGGGCCCACCGAAATACATCTTTGCGGTGATCGACGGTTAAGATCGGACACCGCATACATCTCTGCATGTGGAGTCCGTATGAAATAATTTTTTGAAACTCAGGGGTGAAGATTGAATGATTGCCATAAAATTTAAGCTAAAAATGAATCAATTGGAGACTATTTTTAGCTACTTTATAGAAAGTATTGAAATTTAAAAATATGATTATTATCATTATTATTATATTTATTGTCTATGCATTAAGGACGTAAGTTACCGTTAATCGTATAAATGAAAAACTATGTTATTCTACAAAAAGGAGTCGTCAAAAATGAAAATTCGCTCACTCTAAAATTCCTTTATTTAGTAATTGTGAAATATAATTATTATTTTTTAAAATAAATTGTGAATATTAAGTCGGCTCACGGATTAAGAAAATTGGCCAACAAATATAAAACATATAAATTGGCAATCAGGTCATCTTAGGGCCACAAATGAAGCTAATTGAGCTGAATCGGAGCTTGTACAAGCACCACTTCGTTTATGAAAACTTTATTCAAAATTTGCTCGGACTTTATAGCATTGTGTTCTGTGGAGAAAGAAGGGCAAAGAATCTCAAGAATCAAGGATAATAAATTAGAGATTTAACAAGCCTACGTCTTCAGGAGCGGAGCGACGAGCGGTGGTTATATATAACCTTTATTGCAATTACAAAATTATTTTGTACCGTATCGCAGTGGTGCTGCCCCCGCATCCCTAACACACTTAATGAAACTCTCCCAATTGGACAAATGCATCCATTCTGCTCCGCTCAAGCGTCTATTTCTTATCTGATATATGAGTCATACCAAACATGTTCAAACTTAGTTGATTTAAGATCAAACTTAGCGAAAACTTAGCGAGCTTAGTTCAAATTGAGATTAAAAATTTAACTTAGTAAGAGATGTTGTACACACTTTAGTCTAAATAGAATTTCTTGAAGATTTCTTCCCGAACTTTAAATAATGCTGATCCTTATCATCAATTAGTCGAGCCACAAATTGTTTAAACTCATTAACTTAATAATCAAGTTGTCAGGAAAAAGTATTTGAATTCGTTGCATTAGTAAATCATTGTCCATGAATAAGTAAATTGTAACACTCAATCATTTGCAGCCCTAATTTTTTTCTATTTTAGTAATTAAATATTAAGTTATGTAACTAATTGCATTCATAAAATATTTCTTATATGCAACTGTATTTTCAAATTAAAAAAAATTTGTGAGGTAATATTTGAATACTTTTGCCAAAAAAAAAAAATCTCCACGAATATATCTACGTATCCTCACTCTAAATGAGGTAAATATCGAAGAAAATAATTTATTTTAAGTTTATAACAATCTTTCATCAGACTTATTGTGAAAAAAAATAATAATAGTAACAATGCGAAAAAAAAATATTATATCTGTCATCTGAACAAATAGAAGATGATATGAATTGTACAACATATTATCCATAATGTGGATCACATATGATGAAACCTTAAATCTAAGACCAATTTATCTTAAATTAAATCAAATTATTTTACATACATATTAAATTTTTTTGAAGATTAATAGAATATAAAATTTAATATGAGTTACAATATCAAAACTCAATGTTACAAAAAGGCAAATAATACAAACTAAAAACCTAGAAACAAGACTCGAAACATCAGAGTAATACCAAAGCAAAATCATAGACAAAACCACAGCAACATCTCTCAAACAGTCTTTAGAAACCCTACATAATCCATAGCATCATCCAAAGATTCCAATAGAAGAATCACTTGAAGGCTCAGCCTCATCCGCAAGAGATAAGAAGGAATGATACTGAAAAATATTGATGAAAAAGCTCTCCCATGCAAGTACTGCAGCTGAAGATCCATAAAGACCAACAAATCACAGTTCTTCCAACCATAACCACATCATCATCTGAAGACAACAGAGAATCCCTTCATGGCTCAGCTCCATCCTCAAGAAATAAGAAGGAATAATATAAAATATTAAATGAAAAGGTTCTCCATTTCGTAAAGACAGATACAGATCCAAATATAACACTAAGAAACATAGTAATTCCAACAAAAATCATAGCATCATCCGAAGATACTGATCGAAGAAATTTTAGGAGACCAAAAAGAAAAATTAAAATTCCTTCTATGATTAAATATATCATTTATATTTAAAACGGTTGAATTTTAATTAAAAATGAAAAAATTATAGTTCAAACCAATCACAGACATAAAATGTAAGACACTCCATTAAATTTGATGGGAATATCAGAATCAAAGTAGGAGAAAGATGCTAAAATAGTTACAGGCGTTGGTCACACCTAAACTAGCCGTTGGGCAGCTTTAAAAAAAGAAAGAAAAGAAACATTAAAGCAGCGGTGCGGTGCACCTGCGGGCCCCTACACTATACCCCGCACATTGTAACCGCGACCCCACCAAATGGAATAGAATACTCCAACGGCTCTCTAGCATCGGTGGACCGTTGTTGTTTCACGGGCCCAACTACGCTTTTTTCCCTAATCTTCCCCTTCCTCGCCTCCCATATATAGGAGCAGAGGATTCAGGGAGCCGGATCCCGCACACAGCTCATCACCGACAGCTACACGGTTTTGACATCCATCACTCACTTTCTAAACATCCATCATCTCTGCCGGCGATGACTGCGGAAGTGAGCCCGGAGCATACCCAAATGGCTGAGTGCCCTGTGAATGTTGAAGAACCCCTGAAGCAGGAGGAGACTGCAGGGGAGGAAAACAATTTGGAGGCTTCCAATGGCAAGAACCCATCTCCGGATCTCACCCCAGAAGTCGATGAGAGGAGAGCCTCCTTCAAAGAGGAGAGTAACTTTCTCTCCGACCTCAAAGAAAGCGAGAGGAATGCCTTGTTTGAGCTGCAAAGCAAGCTTGAAGAAGCCATAGCCGAAGGAAATCTTCTTGAGAAAGACAGCAAAGAAGCAACGGATCAGGAAGGCCGAGATGCTAACAACAAAGATTACTCAATATGGGGAGTGCCTCTCTTGCCAAGCAAGGGCGGCAAGAGCACCGATGTCGTCCTCCTCAAATTCCTCCGTGCCCGCGAGTTCAAGGTCAAGGATGCCTTTGAGATGTTAAAGAATACTCTAAGGTGGAGGAAGGAGAACAGGGTTGATTCCATTCTTGATGAGGAGGATCTCAAGGATGAGTTTGGGAAGGCGGGTTTCATCAATGGCATTGATAGGGAAGGGCATCCTGTTTGCTATAACGTTCTTGGTGTTTTCCAGGATGCAGAAATCAGCAGGATAGTATTCGGGAGCGAGGAAGGGCGCAAGAAGTTCTTGAGGTCGAGGGTACAGCTTATGGAGCAGGGGATAAAGGAGCTTGACATGAGGCCTGGTGCGGTTTCTTCCATGCTCCACATTACTGATCTCAAAGATGTGATTGGTTTGTCCAAGAAGGAGGTTAGGGATACCCTTAAGCTGGCTGTGCAGCTTCTACAGGATAATTACCCTGAATTCGTAGCAAGACATGTAAGACTAAGTTTGCTATCTGTTAAGTACATTTTAAGATTATTAAATACAAGCAGAATTTAATTTTTGTTATAAACATCTAAACTTCATCTGTTTTCTTGCTGCAGGTAGTTATAAACGCACCTTTCTGGTACTATGCACTTAATGCAATCCTATCCCCTTTCCTAACCCAGAGAACAAAAAACAAATTTGTTGTTGTTCGTCCTGCGAAGGTTACTGAAACCCTTCTCAAGTAAGCCATTTTTTTATATTTTGAAATCCTTTCGTTCGTGCATCTGGAAATTTAGTTAATCAGACAACAAAATACTACTCTTGATCAGATATATTTCTGCTGAGGCTATTCCTACACACTATGGCGGTCTTAAGCGTGAGAATGATAGTGAGTTCTCCATGGAAGAAGGGAGAGTATTGGAGCTGACCGTTAAACCTGCTTCTTTTGGGACAATTGAAATCCCTGCACTTGAGGTATGGCCTTAAGATTTTGAAACTACAAATACTAGTAGTAGTTTGTGTTGATTTCTGCAAGTCTTATTCTCTGTATATTTGCTGAAATTCTACTGCATGATAGTAGCAGTGTTTTCCTCTACCTATTGTATTGATTTACGGACGATATTTATAAATTTTCATTAGTTCTATGGAGTTCATCAAAGCCAATATTTTTTTATTTTGACGTTGGAAAGTTTATATAAAATGCAGACAGGAACAACTGTCCTCTGGGATTTTTCTGTCCTTGGTTGGGAAGTGAAGTACAGGGCAGAGTTTGTGCCGGTGGATGAAGGCGCATATACCGTCATTGTCCAGAAAGGAAAGAGAATAGGGGCCGAGGAGGAGCCCATTCGGAACTCATTCAGGAACAACGAGCCTGGCAAAGTTATTCTTACCATTGAGAACAGCACAGTGAAGAAGAAGAGAGTCTTCTACAGATACAAGGTGACGAGTGCTTGACTGCTTGAGCAAGTCTTGGAAACTCTCTGGCTTTCAGTAGTTGTGATGGGGTGAGAGTTTGTCAGTGCGTGATTTTGGGTTTGATTTGGAGAAGTTCGTTGGTGGGTTCACAGTATATTTTTTTTTTATGGTGGGGTTATAGCAGTGTGATTTTAGGTTTCATGTTGAGAAGTTTGTAGAGTGGTTTACAGTTACTATTTTGGATTAATGGGTTGGGTTATAGCAGATGTTCATTCTTTTATTAAGAGAGCTTTGATTTCAAGCATCCAGATTCAATTCTATTTCATCGTGATTGGCAGATGTTCATTCTTTTATTAAGAGAGCTTTGATTTCAAGCATCCAGATTCAATTCTATTTCATCGTGATTGTGTGCAATGGTTTATTTTGTTGCTGAATGTGTCACTTAACAACAGTAAACCTCTTCTTTAGCCTCTGAGGTTTAGTTGAAAAGAAATGCTATATATATATACATAGAGAGAGAGGGAGAGAGAGATTGCTCTATATCAATAATTTGGTACATATTTGATTAACTTTCTCACACTTATTTTTAAGCCACACACATAAATGACATCAGGGCATGTTGCATGAAAGTGGGTTCGGTTCTTCTGTCAAAGGAGAGAATATTTTGTGCATAATTTGTATGTGCGGATTAGGGGTGTACCTCTCCACTATTCCTCTAAGTACCCTCATCACACATACGGATTTAATCAGTACATAGTATTTTTTCTTGTGCATGGGGGGCATGGGGGATTTTAGTGATTGGAGCGCCAATTTTATTCGATCTATTACGCAAGTAAATGTGACCTTATACATGTACATTTATGCTCATATTTACCAAAGTAAAAAAATAAAAAAGCAACTATAGTTTGCAGCTATTGAAATATCTGCCAGAACAAAAATATGCATACATTGAATTCTTTTGGGATGTAATATTCTATATGATTCATGGACTCATACAATTAGGGAGAG
>NEWO01000003.1:756712-767363 GCA_003013225.1 Phalaenopsis aphrodite | reverse complement strand
TCATTTACTAGACCTCTTATGAAATCCGGCCTCACACTTATTATTTTGGATCTGGCAATGTCCACTCATTTACTAGACCTCTTATGAAATCCGGCTTCACACTTATTATTTTGGATCTGGCAATGTCCAAACTCATCAGAACTCATAACATTTTAAATATATTTATAACTTAAATAATCATCAAACTTTAAATAGCCCGTACTATATAATTCATATCAATTTTAACGAGTAGTCGACGTCCCCTTCTATATAAACCCGCCGGGAATTAATGCACCCCAAACCCATAAACCATTAAGAAAAATGGGGATGAAGGACCTCCTCATCCCCCTCTTCATTAATCTCCTCTTCTTTCTACTTTCTTCCCGCGCCATTAACGTTTTTCAGCCCCCTAATCTCGACGAGTACGAGTACGTCGAATGCCTCCACAACCACTCTGTTCCCCCCAACCTCTACTTCACTCCTCAATCCCGTTTCTACAAACATTTCTTCTTCTCCTCCGTCCGCAATCGCCGCCCCCTCCTAAACTCCTCTAAACCACTTCTGCTCTTTCTCCCCACCATCGACAACCACGTCCAAGCCGCCGTTCTCTGTTCCCGCAGCCTGGACATTCCTATCCGCACCCGAAGCGGCGGCCATGACTATGAGGGTCTATCCTATGCTTCCACCTCCGGTCGATTCGTGCTCGTCGACCTCCAATTCCTCTCTTCCATCAACATCGATATGCACTCCGGCACAGCCTGGGCGCATGCCGGCGCCACTCTCGGCGAGCTCTACTACGCCATCGCCAACCATAGCAGAACTGTCGCCTTCCCCGCAGGCCTCTGTCCCACCGTAGGCGTTGGCGGGCATCTCAGCGGCGGAGGATTGGGGACTTTAACGAGGTCTTAATTTTGAATAAAAAAAAAGTAAATTTGTTGCTAATCACGAGATATGTTATTCATACTATTTCATTAAGCAGGTTCTTCGGGTTAGCGAGCGATAACGTGGAAGACATCCGAATCGTCGTGGCAAGCGGAGAGATAAAGGATCGAGAAACGATGGGTGAAGATCTATTCTGGGCGCTGAGAGGGGGAGGAGGCGCGAGCTTTGGGGTGATTCTGGCTTACAAGGTGAGGCTTGTGGGGGTTCCGAGTAAGGTAACTGTTTTCACAATCTCAAAAACTTTGGAGGAGGGAGCGACGAAGCTTGTGGACAAATGGCAGCACATGGCTTATAGGGTGGATAAGAGGTTGTTTATCCAGGCGGTCTTTACGGTTTTGGGAGATGATAGTGAAACAGATGATGGGAATAAGACGAACAGAACAGTACAGGTTTCCTTTAAATCCTTGTTCCTTGGTGAGACGAATGGGCTTCTTCGCGTAATGGAGGATGCTTTTCCGGAACTCAAGTTGAAGGCGGAGGATTGTACAGAGATGAGCTGGATTGAGTCGGTCCTCTACTTCGCACGTAAGAGCGCTGCCTTTTAATTTTTTATTTTTTCTACATAATATAGATCAAGTTTAGCCGGCTGATTTCTTGTGATTAAAAATAGTTGGGAAATTAAAGAAAATGATAAGTCCGGCAAAGTTTTGCGCGATCGAAATCTCATTTACAGATTAATACTTAATTTACGTAGCTAGTTTGAACCGGTTGTTAGATTTAATAAATCAATCAAGTTGATTAATGAAATCGATTCACAAATTTAATCATGTTGTAATATATTTTTGTTTGATTTTGATTGAATAAAATTTTGAAGTTCTACTTAAAAGATATCCATTTGGTCAGTTCAAATAGATTGATGAGCAAATTTATTAAATTAACTAATTAATTGCTAAAATGATTTAGTTACTTACTTTTAACATAATTTTTCTTTCAAAGTGAATCAATAACTTAAATTCAAGTCACCTTTAATCTGAAACTAAATTTAAAACCAAATTTAACATAGCTCTCAGTTTAAATCAACTAATGCACACTCTTAATAAAACACTAGGATTAGCGTTAACATTATAATAATAGTTGTTAAACAAAATAAACCCTGACTCCGGAAAATTTGCAGAATACAAAGGA
Organism: Phalaenopsis aphrodite; assembly: GCA_003013225.1. Taxonomy (NCBI): domain Eukaryota; kingdom Viridiplantae; phylum Streptophyta; class Magnoliopsida; order Asparagales; family Orchidaceae; genus Phalaenopsis; species Phalaenopsis aphrodite. The sequence goes on along the minus strand of NEWO01000003.1, from coordinate 765,317 downwards.
AAGCCTTTGAGCAGCCTACTAGAGAGATATTCTCCGGTGTACAACAGCTCCTTCAAGCACAAATCCGACTTCTTAACACAAACCATCCCCTTGGAATCTTGGGACAGAATACTGAGTCGTTTCCTCGAGAAAGGAGAGCAACCCACACTGATGTTAGATCCGTGGGGTGGGAGAATGGATGAAATCTCTGAAACTGAGACAGCCTTTCCTCATCGGAAAGGAAGCCTTTTTAACGTTCACTATTTGACGGAGAGGTGGTCGGAAGACGACGCTGCAGTGAGCAAGAGGCATGTGGAATGGTTGAGGAGGTTTTACGAGTTCATGACACCTTATGTTTCTAAGAATCCAAGGGCGGCTTATCTCAACTATAGAGATTTGGATATTGGGACGAATGTGAAGGGGAACAAGACGACTTATTGGGAGGCGAGAGTGTGGGGAGAGAGATATTATAAAGGTAACTTCAAGCGATTGGCTTACGTGAAGGGCGAGGTGGATCCTACTAACATGTTCATGAATGAGCAGAGCATTCCTCCTCTTTTTCATTAAGTAGTTGGTCACCTGAATGCTCCATAGAGGTGAAAAAAATGGTTATGGGCAGGGAGAATATGCACTTTGTTTTAAGCGACATTAAAATAGTGATGAAAGTGATGCATGCTTTTGTATTTGAGCTACTCTTACGTTATGGCTTATGCTATTTGTGATTGTTTGTGATGTTTTATCCAAAGAAATATTTGAGTTTTTCAGCACCGTTAAATAATTTAAGTTCTTTACTTCTTGATCATCATCCACACACACACACACACACACACACACACACACACACATATGGATCATAGTGTTGTCTTGATAATCAATCTAAATTAGTTCATTAGGTTTTTATTTGTGAATGTGGAAAATCCAATTAGTAACTTTGGATGAGAAATATAAACTTAAACAAATTTGTTAAGTTTTAAATTTGTCCGTGAATAGCTCCCAATGAATAGAGTGTAAATAAGAAGAAATCATGAGAAAGAAAGAGAGACGAAGTATGAAATGTAATAAATCATGTATTATTCATAAAATATTTCCACTATTTATAAGTAATACGGTACAATGAAGTTATTACATTTTTACCCATATTTGATAATGATTCATATCATGATATTTTTTATATTTTACATATATGGACTTATCGTTTATCTTCTTCTTGGCTCGGCTGAAAGAGAAATATAAACTTAAACAAGTTTGTTGAATCCAAATTTATATGTGAATCACACTCAATGAATATAGCACAAATAATTGCGCGGGATGAAAGATAAATAATCACACTCAAGAGAATAATATCATCTGTGTAAAGCAAATGAACAATGATTGGATTTTCCTGTTGTATTCCTCTCCGCAATAATTGGTTTTGTGGAATTGGATCTTAATCAGGTTGTCCCCATTTTTTTTTTGTAGTGGTTGGTTTGGTTTCTCTTTTGCATTATTTTAGGCCAAATGGCCAATGCATGGATCATTTTGTTGTATTCCTCTTCGCCTAACATAGAGAAATGCCTTTGATCATCACTCTACCTCCATTTAGAGCTCACCTATGCGTATCATTTCTCTCTTTTGGGTTTGCTCGCTTCGCTCTCAATATTTCTGCAACCTAGCTTTATTTTGAAAACCATATAAGTGCTATAAAAATTATTATTTTTCATTATGTAGGTTTTTCCAATTATAAATGCTTTTTTGCCTACTGAATTTCTTAGCAGAGTTCCCATGATTTTGATTGAATTTCATCGATCTAAATTTGAAGAAGTAGATCTGGGTTTTCTATTTTTGAAATATTCTGTGAAAATAGACTTGTAATGCATTACTATTCCATCATAAGAACTTTACAATAATTCTTAAGATCATTTCCAACTTAACTAGTTGGCACACACAATGTTGATTTTATTTTTTTTTGTTGCTAGGATTAGTATTTATGATAATTTCTATTTTTATAGGACCAAAACTATTGAAGATTGAAGCAACTTTATAACGCGTCAAGTAAAAACAACTCACACTTTTTTATGTGTGTGCATGTTGACCAATCCAATCTTCCTCCCTAAAATCACGAGAGTTGACAAGAACGAGCCGCCACCGAACCAGTCCAATTACCTCTTAAAATAGACTGGAGTTGACATGAATAACCTTTTTTTGGAATGATTAAATCATTAATCCTAATTAAACTATAAAATAAGCATTCCAATCAACCCCATGATTATTATCATGTTGAATGTAAATTTCAACCGAAGGAGTTTATCCTAAAATTAAACATACTTTAAAATTTTAAATAGAAAAAATAAAAAATTGAAATAAAATGAATCTAAAAATAAAAACTCATCCGCCCACCGTGATTATTTGGCGAACGCAATAAATCAATTATTAACATACGCTCACAAAGAGACAATGTCATATTAAATGTAACTAACTTTATACTCAAAATAATATGTCCCAGTAAGGGCATGATCCGAGTTAGCTTTCCCTGAGATTTGACCAATATGATTCATAAAAGCAATTACGATCAGAGCTTCTTGGTAGGGTGATTTGGCTAACACATTTCATTATGAAATAGTCAAATCTGCAACTTCTATATTCTCCAATGATATTTTACTAATTTGAGAAATGAATCAAATATATGGTATATAAATAGATTTGATGCATGTAGTCCTCTGTAAGCTATGGTCGACTTAAATTAGTCCCTTTTGACATATATCCACTCCAAGGCTACATGATTCCTCTGTACAAAGCAACTCAAGGCTATTATTAAAGATCCTTCTGTTAGATTAAGCCGACCACTTCTTTTGTGTAAGCGTACAAGGAGCCACGACGAAATAATAAAAGCAATGTGTCAAAATCACAATTTCAAATTCCACACTGTTTGAATATACTATAATTTATGAGCACTTCTTTTATCCTGAAAAATGATTTTATTTATAATCTATGATATTGATTAGTGACAAAACTTTAATGGGACAATTACATACATAGCATCTGAAACATTGCTTTTTGTAAAATATAACATCAATATAAAATTTTTGAACTATCAAATCAATATCTTTACACGTGCGATGATTAAACCATTGAGATTTGATAAAAATGAAAAATATGGGTTGGTCTTTTATCATGAATTTTGATATTTGACTGAGAAATTGAAAAATAGATGAAAGAGGGTGTTAGATTTGTAAATAACAATATTTTGGGTCCTATGTATATAATTGCCCCCACTTTAACAAGGCCAAATTTTATAATTTTTTTTTATTTTTATGATTTTTTTTTTAATTTTTATGATTTTAACTCTCCCTCTAACATCATTATCCGCTTGAACACTACGACCTTTTTCTTTATGGCTGGATATTTAGAATTAATTTGATGAATTATTTTTTCTTCATAATTTATCATCATCAAAATTATCAACCCGAGGAATAGTGGACGGACGGCGCTAAAGTTCTAAAATCATTTTTATGTCATTTTCATAAATATTTTATTAATTTCCCTCATTTTTAATATGTTTGACATTTAAGAATATTTTCTTATTCATTTGGGACAGTTTATTTGGTGCGGTGCATTTTTGAAAACACACCTGATCTATTTTGATAAACCGTATTTTTGTAGCTTATGCGTTTTTAAAACGCTGAAAACAGTGTTTCACATCGCACCTATCTAGATGCGGTGGCAGTTTTTTTGCTGCGGTTTGACTTTTCCAAAAAAATAAAAAATGTGTAATAGCTACCGAACCTAGTTTATCAGTAGATTATTTTTAATCAGCTTATCTGCAAATTATTAAATAAGCTTCAGCTGCCCCAAACAGAACCATCTGATTGGATGAGAATTGAAAAAAGTTCATCCACGAGTAGTTGGAATAGACTTTAAAATTGGAAGATTTATTAAACACTTAAATCCTGTGTTCTTTTATTTTTATTTTTAAAATTTGTCTCACTTAAATGTTATGTATGTACATATCTAGCTCTTATTTCAATTTTTGCATGTGTCATCTTATCTCTGCATGGAAAAGTGTATTGCTTTTTTTAAAAAAAATTAAAATGGGGGTATTTTTTAAATGATAACAATTTTTGGATAATTTAAATAAATAAAGTAAATTTAGGTGTTAAATATGTAAATAGAAAAGAGTTGGTGGCATGTATGTAAATTCCTCTTTTAAATTTTTTAGTTTTTTTATTAAATATATTATTGTATAGTTAAATTTACTTACCTATCAGCAATTCTTATGACTTTATATATCTAACACCTAAAATTTTATATTTATATTTATAACATTTTGGTGCTATAATTTTATGTGTATATGCAAAAATGTATTTGACTTCTTAAAAGTCAAAGTAATGTTATTTTCTTAATGTAATATTACATATGTAGGTGGTATGAGTATAAAAAGAAAATTCAGATATTAGATATATGGTGGTATGTACGCAAATGCTATATATATATATATATATATATATATATATATATATATATATATATATATATATATGTATGTATGTATGTATGTATGTATGTATGTATGTATGTCTGTGTGGCCAATGGAGCTGGCGGCGCCTCCCTCCCTATTTTGAGGGTTCTTGTGCTTCACTTCATGGCTTTAGAGATGTGTTTTCTGCCTCTCCTGCTCTTTTTAAGTGTTTCTCTGGTGCTATTTTTGTCGCTAGTGTGGTTTTTGAACCTTTGGGTGTTCCCGAGCTCTCAAAATTTAAAAATCCTTAATATACTTTGTTGTTCCACTGGTGTCTTTACTCGTGGTTGCACCTAACCATCCTTTGCCTCCCTCTGTTGATGGTTCTTTTGGCCCCCAAAAAGTTTTTTTTTGCTGATGTTGTATCTAACAATGCTGGTTTTGATAGTGGATCAGTGGAAAACCCACTTATTCCTCAATGCTATCACGATTTTGGTTAAAAAGGCTAGCAGCAAGGGAGGGGAGGGGAGGGTGGTGGGGTGGCGGGGGGGGGGGGGGGGGGGGGGGGGGGTTCGAATTCCGCACGCCATATATCTGAAAATGGAGTATCAAACCTAATTGAATCATGTAAGTTTACACTAGTGAGCAAATTTGAATTGGGTAACCCAAAAAAGAATCTTATTAGAAAAATATTTGAAGACCTCAAAGTTATAAGAGGTTGGAAGGTTGTTTTTTTTTTATATGAAGCATGTTATGATTCAGCTTCAAAAGTAATAAGATTATGCATGAATTTTTTTCCAAAAAAGTACATGAAATTTAACGGAAGATATATGAAACTTCTTAAATGGTCAACTAATTTTGATCCAAGCCAAGAACCACCAATAATACCAATTTGGTTCAGATTCCCTAACCTTAAACTACATCTATTCAACCACCAAATTATATACTCACTTGGAGCTATTTTAAGTAGACCCAACTTTTAATCTTAAATGACCATCAGTTGCAAGAATCTTGGTTGAAAGAGATATAACCTTACCTAATGTTGAGGAAATTTGGATTGGAACAACACACAATAGATATTGACAGCTAGTCATCATGGAACAAAAGCCTTATTATTGTGGAAACTGCAAAATGTTTTGACAAGCATCAGAGAAGTGTTTCAGTCTACACTTTGAGTTGAGGTCTAATGCTCCTATCCACCAAGATGCAATGGAGAATGATCAAAACCTTACTCGAGAGTTAGTTGATAATGAACTTGCAACAAATGCTCTTGATAATAGCTAAGTTATAGAACCCCAACTAAAGGAGAAGGAAACTAATGAACTATTAGAACGGGAGACAAATATTGTGACTAGAGACACACCTACTAAACAACAACATGCCTAAGAAAATGAACTAAATTTAACAAAGGAAAATGTACAGATAAGCCAACAGCAAATAGCAGAAGAAGTTCTTGATGCATTAGAGGGTGTTGTCATTGTCACAACTGCTAAGGAATACCCTTCAACAAAGAATTTGAATGTTAATTCCATTGTGGATGGAGATTCCCTTTATGATATGAGATGGATCATTGAAGCTAATTGAACAGTGCAAAAAGTTAGAAGGAAAAAGAGAGAAAGCCTGGAGTTGAGAAGTTTATAAGAGAAAAATATCATTGTTACCATGGGTTCCTCGTATAATCATATGTCAGATTCCTTCTATAGACTTACTAGAGCAGGTAAATCTACTCATCATGATTAATCTTCTATGATGAAACATTAGGGGAATCGTCAACCTTGGTTCCCTCAATAGACTGAAAAAACTTAACAGGGTTTACAACTTTTGGTGCATGACAATTCTTGAACCAATGGTGCATAAAAACTAGAAACAAAATCTTAAAGCATTTCATGGTTTGAACCATTATGCAAATATAAATTCAAAAAATTGGCTTTTTTGTAGAAAAGGGATGAATTGGAATGCTATTATAAATCATACCCAATTTGTCATATTGAGTTCAAGACTGAACATGTAACAGGTTATGCTACTTTTATTTATGCAGGTTGTAATAGTAGGGAACAGAGGGACAAAGTTGAACTATTGTCTGATTTAACACCAATCAATACTAATATGTAAAACAACTGGCTTCTTGGAGGTGATTTCAGTAGTATTACATCTTCTATTGAGAAGAAAGGTGGGAGAACATCTGATTTAAATAGCATGATGACTTTATATACTAACATAAAGGCAGCTAGACTGTTTGACCTAGGTTTCCAAGGTCCCCCTTTTACCCATAAAAAAGGTAATAACTATGAGAGGTTGGATAAACTCTTGGTAAACAAGCATTGGATGGACAACTTTACACACTCTACAGTAAAACAACTCCCAATGCAGGCTCTGATCACAGACGCCTCTTACTAGCTATCTTAGTTACAGACATCAGTGTGAAATCTCCCTTCAGTTATTTCAATATTTTGTCAGAACATAAAGACTTTTAAGAGGTTTTGAAGAATGTTTGGTGCACTGAAATATATGACAGTCATTGATATAGGCTTTGACAACTTCAAAAAATTATTGTCAATGCTTTGAAGAAATGGAATTGGGAATGTTTTGGAAATCTCAGTCATCAAGTCACTCAAGTGAACAACTGATTGTATACACAGAAAAAGTTGTGAATAGAGGGGAGACTACTAATTTGGAACTTCATGAAACTAATGTCAAGTTACTCATTGCCATAAGTTGGAAAGAACAATTTTTACAACAAAAAGCTGTTGATAGCAGACTTACTGATTGTGACATAAATTCTAAATATTACAATGTTGTTATAAATTATAGAAGGAAGTTTAATGTTGTATTTAAAATCAAAGATGAAAAATTGATTATGAATGGAAGATGAAGTTTCTTCTCATAGAGGTAGTCATGTATTTGCGTCATCCAATAACCAAAATTTGTGACATTAAACTTCTCGATCCCCGATACCATCACTTCGTCTTCGACCATCGTTTTTACTTAGATCCATAACCACGTCTCTGATACAAATTGTTATGAAAAACGGTAACGGTGGCAATAAAATGAAAATTAGATCGAGAAAATTCGCAAACCAGAAAATAGAGAATTACATAGATTACGTGGTTTGACGAATTGTTTACGTTCAGGGAGTTGCAGAGGATTTTATTAGTTGAGGAATTATGTTGTCGTTGATCACATCGATGATTACAATAAAGAGTCTCTCACTCTCTCTCTCTCTTTTTCTTTTTTTTTTCTTCTCTCTCTCTCCACCGTAAGCCCCGCCTGAAGTGAGGAAATCCAAAAAAAAATAAAAGGCTGCTTTATATCGCAATTAGAAGAACCTTACGGGATACAGGAGAAGCCAAAAGCAAATTCCTTTCTTCTGCGTTTGCTTGAAACAAAAGCAAACCATCTGTTGCCTTTTTAATTCCCAATCCAACAAGTTTTCTTCCGATTTTTACAGTACCTTTATATGCGTGCCTATTTTTCTCTGTTTTAGGTTTTCTGCTTTATTTTCGTCATTTTTTCACAACAAATCAATCATTAATCTAATCATTCTTGTCTCCGCAAACCCCAGATGTGATTAATTGCACACTTCAAAATATATTCTTAAAAGAAAATATTTCATATGATAAAAGAGTTGTCAATGCATCCTCCATTGTGAAGTCTATTTATCATTGTCAAAAGAAAAATTCATTTTAAAATCTAATTTGTTAGTTCCAAAATAGAAATTTACTTCAAAATCTAATTTATATTGCCAAAATAAAAATTGCAATAAAAAAAATTAGATTTCAAAGTAATTTTTCATTTTGAACCGACAAATTAGACTTTGAAGAGAATTTTTCTTTTGATAATGAAAAGTAGATATCACATCGGAAGAAACAATGACAACTTTTACATCAAATAAAATATTTTATTTTAATAAAATATTTTGAGATGTGCAGTTAATCATGTAAGGGGCTGCAGGGACGATAATACATTATTCTATGTGATGCGTGCTAGGAAATTCGCGGCGGTAGAGTAATGAATTATCGTATTTGCATTGCACGAGAATTCAACACACACTCAGATGAAAATCAAACAAGCTGTGATAACAGCAGAAATTTTTTTGTTGAAAACTCGTAAAGGGGAAAAACCACGGGGTCTGACCCAGTTTTAAAAATCCACTATAAGTTGATGATTACAAATGCCCCTTTGTCCCACAGG
>NEWO01000003.1:725101-738407 GCA_003013225.1 Phalaenopsis aphrodite | reverse complement strand
CATAAATGTCTAACACCATCCATGTCATTTTTTTGTTGGAGGCTATTTATGAAACTCCTACCTACATATGACATTCTGAAACTAAAAGGACTGAGGTTCCTTCATGGTGCATACAATGTAAAAGGGAGGATGAAGATTTAATTCATCTTTTGATTAAGTGAAAATTTACAAAATTTGTATGGTGAAAGGTTTAATCCTACCTCAATATGGACATATATGTTTGTTTGTTGTGAAGAATGGAAGGAGTAAGTTAGATGTCATTCCTCTCATTATAGTTTGATTTACCTGGATGGCCAGGAGTAAATTCTGTTGATAACATGTTTACTGATGGTGACACAAATTCTAAATATTATCATGTTGTTATAAATGAAAATGGATGTTGGATTACTGATCCTCAGCAGATTGCAACTAATGCTGTCAACTATTTTCAAAGCTTGATGAATCAAACCCATAATGAACATAAAGCAATTGATCCAACTCTTTTTGCAGAATATATAATTGTTACCAAACACCTTCAGCTCACTTACCGTCCCAATGAAAATGAAATCTAGAAAACTCTGTACTCCATTGATTAAAGTAAAGCTGCTAGATTTGATGGATATGCTGCAGACTTTTATAAAAAGTCATGGGATACTGTTAAACAAGAGGTAAAATTGGTTGTGCAGAGTTTTTTCTTAGGGGAGGACTCTCCAAAATATTTCACAACCACTACCAGTACTCTATTCACAAATAAAAAAGTAAAACTAGATGGGAGGATTACAAGTCAATCCTTCTTACTAATGTAATTACTAAATTAATCCGTAAAATCTGGGTTAGCAGGATCCAAACTTATTAAAGTAATTACTAAACTACCCGTACTCTCCTAATCAATCATCTTTTTGTCAAAGGAAGAAATGTACCAAATAATGTCTTTTTAGCTTACGAATTATTATCTAATTTAGACAAACTCTGTAGAGTAAGCAATTTAATCTTTAAACTAGATCTTTAAAAAGCATATGATACTATCAGTTAGAATTTCATACCTGCGGTGCTTAAAGAAAGAAGCTTTCCCAAAGAATCTTTTTAGTTTCAATACATGCATAAGAAATATTGCAAGGATAACCACCACCTCAAGGTACTAAGGAAGTTGGGTGACTCCAAAATTTAGATTAGCTTACTGAAAAATTGGAGAACATGCAGAAGATTATTTCATTTGGGATGTTGGTTAGAGTAATATTGATTTTTTAGCTTGATAACTGACAATTGGATGGTAGATTTAATGATCAAAATCACACTGATCCTATGCCCAACCTCAAGGCATTTGACTGTTGGAGAAATGGCCAATGAAACTTTAAAAAACTCAGAAATTTGGTAAATCATGGGAGAATCAATCAAATTTTTTATATTTCTATTGAAAGCAGTAAAAAAAGATTAATCGGTGACCAGAACACTGCCAGCCAATCTATATCCAAGTACACTTATTAGAAAGAGTCCAGTTGGGAACAAGTGGAATGGGGGGATAACCTGGCATAAATGTCTAACACCATCCATGTCATTTTTTTGTTGGAGGCTATTTATGAAACTCCTACCTACATATGACATTCTGAAATTAAAAGGACTGAGGTTCCTTCATGGTGCATACAATGTAGAAGGCAGGAAGAAGATTTAATCCATCTTTTGATTAAGTGAAAATTTACAAAATTTGTATGGCGAAAGGTTTAATCCTACCTCAATATGGACATATATGTCTGTTTGTTGTGAAGAATGGATAGAGTAAGTTAGATGTCATTTCTCTCATTATTGTTTGATTTATCTGGATGGCCAGGAATAACTTTAAACATGAAAATAAAAGGGTGACTGATTTGGAAGCATCATCACATTGTTTGTTAAGCTCAAGAATCTTAGTTTACCAGATAAAGTCTGCACAAAATCTATTACTGGTGGGCATAACACAACTGAAGAAGAACCTGTTACAACAAGTTTTTTGGAGGAGACCCAAGTTCCCTTGGATCAAAATAAATACTTATTTGAGTCATATAATAGCCTCTACTGGAATGGGGGGTGTCTTCAGAAACCATGCTGATAAATGTTTATTATTTCTCCAATCTCTTATGTTTGTCGATGGGGCTTTGGAAGCAGAAGTTATAGCAACATAATAGGCAATCAAAATTGCAATTCATATGCAGTGGAGGTATGTACACATAAAAGGGATTCTCTTTTATTGATATAGATGATCAAAATTCAGCTAGCACTCCCCTGGAAGCTTACGCACTAGTTGAAGAAGATTAGAGCACTATCTACAAATATCTAAGTTTTGTGGAGCTACATTCCAAAAGAAGGTAATCAATAACAAATTGGCTTGCTACAACATGTAATTGCACTCCTGTCACAACTATTAGTAACTTTCCGAGTCCTATTTTAAAATTTTGTACACGAAGATTTGCTTGATATCCCATATATTAGATGAAAGCCATGAAAACCCATTTTGATAAAATGAATGGTTCTCTTTGCCAAAAAAAGAAAAAAGAAAATGCATGTACGTGTGGGTGTGTATGTATATGTTGGATCCAGATCTGTCCAGTAGATTGTGCCCAAGGTATAGAGCGTGAATTCAAGGGAAAAGCAAATAGAGAGATTTGTTCCATCCGAGGACATAGAGGGATATTCCTGGGCTCTTTGGCTCCTTTTATTCCACTAAACTTAAGGGTTACGAGTGGCCCAAAAAAGGGGAGAGTTCCCTTTACATGGGGGTTGAGAGAGGGAGCCTATGGACCGCTTTACAGACGACAATGTGCTTCTATCTTTGGTTTTACATCTGGAATTAAAATACAAAACAATATGTCTATGATAGGTTTGGAGTAGATATGACTGTAGATAATAATAGAAAGAGATCTCTTAATGTATTTAATGATATTCAACATGTCTAATATTAGTATGATTTAAATCAATCAAATTTTGATCCGACCAAAACTAGGTTAAAAAAAACTTAGATCCAAAATTAATTTTTAAGCGATTGTCATTGTTCTTGCTACTTGCAAAATTAAATTATGGATCAATATTACTAAATTTTGATATTACGCGATATATATGGACGACGTTAAAAGTGACCAATCCATCAAAGAGGCCTCTCTCCCATCCAGATAACCGTCTATTAATGCTGTTATGACTCTCGAAAATTGATAAGCGGCGAACATCGATACAAATTTTACTTTTATTAATAATCAAAATTAACACCCGATGAATAGTGGACGGACGGCCAGGACGACAAGAAAGAAATAATAGACAGATGGCGCTAAATTTCTAAATCATTTTTATGCCCTTTCCATAAACATTTTATTAATTTCCGTCATTCTTAATATGGTTGACAATAAGAATAGTTTCTTATTCATGTAGATGGATACGATTGGATGGGAATTGAAAACAGTTCATTGATGATTCGTAGGAATAGACGATAAAAGTTTTTTTTTGTATTGGAAAATTTACTTAACACTTAAATCTTATGGTCACTTTTTTTTTTTTCCGACTTGAATCTTATGCATGGTCATGTCCATCTCCTATTTTTAATTTTTGCATGATGTCAGTATGAAAAAGTATATTTCATTTTTTTTTAAGTTATTTCGAATATTTAAATGTAATTTTTTTGTATATTTCGAATATTTAAATCATCAAAACTTAATTAAACTACAAAATAAGCATTCCAATCAATTTACTAATTATTATCTTGTTAAATGTAAATTTCAACGAAATGAGTCTATCCTAAAATTAAAAAGACATGAAAATATTAAATAAAAAATATAAAATATTTAAACAAAATGTATCCTTTAAAGGCTAAAAAAAAACTCATATGCTCTCCGTGATTATTTAACGAAATGTAGCCAATCTAACATTAATCTAAGCTCACAAAGAAACAATATCATATTAAACATACGACTAAGGACCCATTTGGGCCAGCTAATTCGATGTTGTGCGTTATGAAAACAATTGGTGAGGTATTTGGTTGTTGTAACAGTGCAGCTTATTCTAATAAATCATTATTTCGTTTTAAATGCAATCGCGGGTTCGACCCAGCGGCTCACATTTCTTCGTGTATGCATTACCCCGCTGCTCCTGTTAACCCCATGGATTGCTCTCTCACGTCTTTTCTGCCTTCAGAACAACTCTGCCTCTCCCGATCGCTCTCGCGAACACTAAGTACCTCTCTCTCTCTCTCTCTCTCTCTCTCTCTCTCTCTCTCTCTCTCTCTCTTATTTCAATCTTGCATCTTTCTCGCGTTTCTCTCAAGCCTCTCAAATGCCTCTCTTTGGTGGTTGTCTTTCTCGTCTCTCTTCCCTTTGATCAATGGTTATTGTGCTATGTCTGTAATTCATGTGCTCATTTTTTATAGAATGACTTTCTCTTTGCAATTTTTGGCTTTCTTTGTTGTGAGAAGTTTGTGATATTTGCAATTTGTGACTTTCTGATTTCTCATTTGTGATTTGCGATTTGAATTTTGGGAAGAAAAATGAAAATTGTGGGAGGATGTTTTTATCTTTACTGATTTTTAGAGTGGGAATTTGGAGAATGGATGAAAGAGTGTGCTTGATTTGTAGATAACAATGTTTTGGGAGCCCTGTATACAATCAGATGAAATGTTGAATATGGGATGACCCTATATTATTACCTGCACGGATTTTTTAGTGTGAATTTGAAAAATGAATGAAATATGCTGCTTGATTTGTACATAGCATTGTTTCATGTGCCTTATATGTAACTGTCTCAATTGAAATGTACATCCAATTTTTATTTTTATAAGGTTAAATAAATGTCGAATCTAGCTAAGAACGAGTTATTAAATCACGATCGGAAGTTTTCCAGATATAATTAGAAGGTTAATGAATTTTGAATTTAGCAAGCCTATAGTTGAATCAAGCGTCTCAACAGGTGTAGTCCAACGAGCCCAAAATTGCTCAGTTACAACATCATTTAGGCACACAAATGTCCATCAAATGTTGTTTGATCGAAGGAAACTCTCTAGGCCGCCCAATCAAAATGGTTCATCTTTCCGCATTAATTGCACCCAAAACATTATAAATAGTGTCCCACCGTCGATAACCATTAACTATCATCGGTCGACGTCAATCATCGCCTGCAACCGTCGACTTCTGTCGGTCGCCGTTGAGACCTACTGATAGCTGCGACCCATGCTTTCCGTCATCAATCACGACCAGTCACCGTCAGCCACCACCGACCGGACGCCGTCAGTCTATGTTTCAGCTTGAAAAACCTAGTAACATTTTCTCGTATATGGACAAGACGTCTCTATCATCATCAACCTATAGTGAATTTTTAGAACTATGCTAGGCCCCATGATTTTTTTACTTAATTAGTTTTTTCCATGTAAGAACTTCTGTTGTCATTAATGATCATTATCATTCACCTAAGTGTGTGTTGAATTCTCGTATACTAAGACGAAAATCTATTACTCTACCACTGCGAATCTTCTAACACTCATCAATAACATTTAAATTTATTGATAACTTAAAAAATCATCAAACTTTAAATAAACTATAGTATCAATTTTAACAAATAGTCAACGTTCCCTTCCATTTAAACCCGCAGGGAATTCATGAACCCCAAACCCATAAACCAATAACAACAATGGGGATTAAGGACCTCCTCATCCCCCTATTCATTAATCTCTTCTTCCTTTTACTTTCTTCCCACGCCATTAATGTTGGTGAGTCCTCAAATCCAGATGAGTGCGAGTACGTTGAATGCCTCCGCAACCACTTTGTTCCACCCAACCTCTACTTCACTCCTCAATCCCATCTCTACAACCATTTCTTCTTCTCCGCCGTCCGCAATCGCCGCCCCCTCCTAAACTCATCTAAACCACTTCTCCTCTTTCTCCCCACCATCGACAACCACGTCCAAGCCGCCGTTCTCTGTTCCCGCAGCCTGGACATTCCTATCCGCACCCGAAGTGGCGGCCATGACTATGATGGTCTATCCTACGTTTCCACCTCCGGTCGATTCGTGCTAATCGACCTCCAATTCCTCTCTTCCATAAACATCGATATGCACTCCGGCACAGCCTGGGTGCAAGCCGGCGCCACTCTCGGCGAGCTCTACTACGCCATCGCCAACCATAGCAGAACTCTCGCCTTCCCCGCCGGCCTCTGTGCCACCGTAGGCGTAGGCGGGCATTTCAGCGGCGGAGGATTGGGGACTTTAGCAAGGTCTTAACTTTGAATAAAAATATAAGTAAATTTGTGACTTATCATAAGATTTTTTATTCATACTATTTCATTGGGCAGGTCCTTCGGGTTATCGAGCGATAACGTGGAAGACATCCGAATCGTCGTGGCAAGCGGAGAGATAAAGAATCGAGGAACGATGGGAGAAGATCTATTCTGGGCGCTGAGAGGGGGAGGAGGTGCGAGCTTTGGGGTGATTCTTGCTTACAAAGTGAGGCTTGTGGCGGTTCCCAGTACGGTAACTCTTTTCATAGTCTCAAAGACGTTGGAGGAGGGAGCGACAAAGCTTGTGGATAAATGGCAGCGAATGGCTTATAATGTGGATAAGAGGCTGTTTATCCGGGCGGTGTTTACTGTTGAGGGAAATGATAGCGAAGCTTGTGATGGGAATAAGACGAACAGAACAGTGCAGGTTTCTTTTAAATCCTTGTTCCTTGGTGAGAAGAATGAGCTTCTTCACGTAATGGAGGATTGTTTTCCGGAACTCGAATTGAAGGCGGAGGATTGTACAGAGATGAGCTGGATTGAGTCGGTTATGTACTTTGCGCGTAAGTGCTCTACCTTTTATTTTTTATTTTTTGTATAAAATATAGATCTAGTTGAGCCGGCAGATTTGTTGTGATTAAAAATAGTTGATTAGCATATTTATTAAATTCATTAATTAATTGGTGTAATCAATTAAATATCAATACAATTCGGTTTGTTATTTTAAACATAATTTTTCTTCCAACCTGAAACTAAAATTCAAACCAAACTAACCATTGCTTTCAGTTCAAATCAACTAATGCACGCTTTTAATAAAACACAAGCCTAAACTAGGATTAGGCGTGAACATATATTTCTATTTTTTAAAATAACATGCATTTAAATTTATAGTAATTGTCTATACTTGCAGGATACGAAGGAAAGCCTTTGAGCATCCTACAAGAGAGATACTCTCCTGTGTTCAACAGCTCCTTCAAGCACAAATCTGACTTCATAACACAAACCATCCCCTTGGAAGCATGGGACAAAATACTGCGTCGTTTCCTTGAGAAAGGAGATAAACCCCAAATGATCTTAGATCCGTGGGGAGGGAGAATGGATGAAATCTCTGAAGCAGAGACTGCGTTTCCTCATCGGAAAGGAAACCTTTTTCACATCCACTATTCGACGCAGAGATGGAGGGAAGACGACACTGCAGTGAGCAAAAGGCATGTGGATTGGCTGAGGAGGTTTTACGAGTTCATGACACCTTATGTTTCTAAGAATCCAAGGGCAATTTATCTCAACTCTAGAGATTTAGATATCGGGACCAATGTGAAGGGGAACAAGACCACTTATTGGGAGGCGAGGGTGTGGGGAGAGATGTATTATAAAGGCAACTTCAAGCGATTGGCCTATGTGAAGGGTGAGGTTGATCCTACTAACATGTTCATGAATGAGCAGAGCATTCCTCCTCTTTTTCATTAAGAAGTTGGTCACCTGAATGCTCGATAGAGGTGAAAATAAATGGTTATGGGTAGGGAGAGTATGCACTTTGTTTTAAGCGATATTAAAATAGTGAGGAAAGTGATGCATGCTTTTGTATTTGAGCTATTCTTACGTTATGGCTTATGTTCTTTGTGAATGTTTGTGAAGTTTAATTCAAAGAGATATTTGAGTTTCTCAGCACCGTCAAACAATTTAAGATCTGTACTTCTATCTATCTATAGATAGATAGATAGATAGATAGTACATATGTGTGTGTACATATGTGTATATATACATACATACATATACATATTTATACATATCTATATATACTGTGTTGATAATCAATCTAAATTAGCTCATTAGGTTTTCATTTGTGAATGTGGACAATTCAATTAATAACTTTGGAAGAGAAATATAAACTTTAACAAATTTGTTGAGTTCAAATTTGTCTCTGAATAACACCCAAGGAATAGAGCGTAGATAAAAAGAGAGAGGGATAGAGGAGAAATATGAACTGTAATCAATCATGTATAATTCATAAAATATTTCCATTATTTATTTGAGGATGGGACAATTATGATATTACATTTTTGCCCATGTTTGGTAGATATTCATATTAGGGTATTTTTGATATTTTACATATATAAGTCTATCGTTCAGTTGTTTCTTCGCTCGGGCCGAAAGAGAAATATAAACTTAAATAAGCTTGTTAAATTCAAAATTGTACGTGAATCATATCCAAGGAATATAGCGTAAATGACTTGGGTGAGGTGGGGTGGGGTGGGGGTGGATGGATAATAATCAATCATATTTTATTCATAAAATGTTTCCCTATTTGCAGAGGATGTGATACAATGATGATATTATATTTTTACCTTTATTTAGAAGGGATTCCTATTACAATAGTGATATTATATTTTCCTCTTTTTTTTTTTTTTTTGTAGTGTTTAGTTTGGATGTTTGTTTGTCCTGTTTTCGGCCAAATGGCCAGTGCATGGATCATCCAGTCATATTTCTCTCCGCCTAACATAAAGAAATGTCGTTGATCATCACTCTACGTCCATTTGGCCAGCTCACCTATGCCCATCATTTTCTCTCTTTTTGTGTTTGCTAGCTTCGCTCTCAATATTTTTGCAACCTAGTTTTTTTATTTAGGATTAATAGAGAATAAAAGAGGAGAGAAAAATCATGTAGGGAAAATTCGGTTGAACTAGATAGATTTAAATAAGGTGGATCACAACATATTATAATGTGATACAACCCACCACCATTGATCTTATCGACGATCCCAACTACAGTTTCTTCTCTCTAATATGTTGTTTATCACACATATTATTCACTTAGCATTGTTGAATATGTTTATTACATGAATATCAACAACTTGATATTTATGGGCATGCTTACAAAAGATTTTTAATCTTCTAAAAAATATATAATTATTTACCTGCTAATTGACTGAAATACTCAACCTTAATATTTTTTTTCCAGATTTAGACAAGCAATTGACTTACATGAAGATCCTTACAAAAGTTGATGTTAGTGTGTTTTCTAATAAGGCTGATCATTGAAAACCTCTGTTATATTTTTTTTGTTTGTCGTGGTTCTTGTAAGAACTTTTAATTGGACCCCTTTTATTGATTTGGATCTGTCGATCTTGACTTCTTACCCACTGTCTCGCGAGCTTCTTAATTCTTCATCAAGGAATAAAGCAATAAAGTGAAGAAACGAAGACAAATTCAAATAGAGGCTAATGAATTAATTGGTGAAATCTATTAAATATCAATATAATTCGATTTCTTATTTTAAACATAATTTTTTTTTCCAAATTTAATCAATAACTTAAATTCAAATCACCTTTAACCTGAAACTAAATTCAAAACCAAGTTTAACATTGCTTTCAGTTTAAATCAACTAACGCACACTCTTAATAAAACACTATATTTGCAGGATACGAAGGAAAGCATTTGGGCAGCCTACTTGAGAGAAATTCTACTGCGTACAACAGCTCCTTCAAGCACAAATCCGACTTCTTAACACAAACTATCCCCTTGGAAACCTGGGGCAAAATATTGAGTCGTTTCCTGGAGATAGGAGAACAACCCCAAATGATCATAGATCCGTGGGGTGGAAGAATGGATGAGATCTCTGAAACCGAGACAGCCTTTCCTCATCGGAAAGGAACCCTTTTTCACGTCCACTACTTGACGCAGAGGTGGAAGGAAGACGACGTTGCAGTGAGCAAGAGGCATGTGGATTGGTTGACGTTTTATGAGTTCATGACACCTTATGTTTCTAAGAACCCAAGGGCAGCTTATCTCAACTATAGAGATTTGGATATTGGGATGAATGTGAAGGGGAACAAGACAGCTTATTGGGAGGCGAGAGTGTGGGGAGAGAGGTATTATAAAGGTAACTTCAAGCGATTGGCTTATGTGAAGGGTGAGGTTGATCCTACTAACATGTTCATGAATGAGCAGAGCATTCCTCCTCTTTTTCATTAAAAAGTTGGTCACGTGAATGTTCTATAGAGGTCAAAATAAATGGTTATGCGTAGAGAGAGCATGCACTTTGTTTTGAGCGAGATTAAAATAGTGAGGAAAGTGATGCATGCTTTTGTATTTGAGCTACTCTTATGTTATGGCTTATGTTCTTTGTGAATGTTTGTGATGTTTTTTTCAATGAAATATTCGAGTTTCTCAGCACCGTCAAATATTTCAAGTTCTTCACTTATTGATCAGCGTGTGAACTTTTACTTCAGTATCTTCCTGGTTTGGCTGAAAGAGAGATATAAACTTAAACAAGTTTATTGAATTTAAATTTGTCTGTGAACGGCCCAGAATAAATATAGCATAAGTAACTAGGGGGAGAGAGTGTGTGTGAAGAGAACGAGCATTAATCAATCATGTGTTATTCATAAAATGCTTCCCTATTTATATGAGAGAGGATACAATTATGACATTATATTTTTGCCCCTATTTGGAAGGGATCCATGTTACAATATTTTTGTTATTTTACATATATGGGTTTATCTTCCCACTGCTTTCTGGCTCGGCTGGCTAAGCTTAGTTGGCTTCGAGTTGATGGGATCGTCTTATTTAGTTGAGGTTGGGCGGCATGGGTCAAGCTTGGTTGCCAAACCTTGAACCATTATAAGGAGCAACTTGAGTATCCACGAGATGGTTGGAGGTTATGTGGAATTGAATCTTCCTATGGATTGACTCTACTAGAGGGTAGGCTAACAAATCAATCAGTTTTTTTTTAATGGTTTGTTTGGATGCTCTTTTGTCTTATTTCATGTCAAATGTCCAGTGCATGGATCATTCAATCATATTCCTCTCTGCCTAACATAGAGAATTGTCTTCGATCATAACTCTACCTCCATTTACCCAGCTCACTTATGCCCATCATTTTCTCTCTTTTGTGTTTTTTCGCTTCACTTTTAATATTTCTGCAGCCTAGCTTTATTTTTAAAACCTTATAAGTGCTATAGAAATTATCATTTTTCATTATGTAGGTTTTTGGAATTATAAATGCATTTTTGCATTATTGAACTTCTTACCAGAGTTCCTATGATTTTGATTGACTTTTATTGGACTAAATTTGATGGAAGAAATCTGAGTTTTTTGTAGGTTTTGATTATTTTTTTTTTTTGAAATATTGATATGAAAATAGAAATATAATGTAATACTATTCGATCACAAATACTTTACAATAGTTTTTAAGATCATTTCCAACTTAACTAGTTGGCACACACAATGTTGTTTCTTTCTTTTTGTTGATAGGATTGGTATTTTTAATGATTTTTATTTTTTTAGGACCAAAACAATAGGAGATTGAAACAACTTTGTTACAAGTACACACGATTCACACTATTTTTGGCGTTTGTATGTTGACCAAACCAACCTTCCTCCTTACAACGACCACGGCAATAATTTATCATCAACAAAACTATCAACCAGATAAATTAGTGGACGGACAGCCACGACAAGCTAGAAATGGTGGACAGACGGCGATAAATTTCTAAAATTATTTTTATGCCCTTTTCAAAATATTTTATTAATTTCCCTCATTTCTAATATGTTTGACATTATAAGAATATTTTCTTATTCATGTTGATAGATCCGATTGGATGGCATAGATTTTAAAATTGGATGATTTACTTAACACTTAACTCGTGTTCTTAAATCTTACGTATGTACATATCTAGCTCCGATTTCAATTTTTGCATTTGTCAACATATCTCTGCATGGAAAAACATATTTCAATTTTTTAAAAAGTTAAAATAAGGTATTTTTTAAATGATAATAATTTTTGGATGGTCTAAGTATGTAAAGTAAATTTTGGGGCTAAATATGTAAATACAAAAGAGTTGGGTAGTATGTATGTATATTCCTCTTTTAAATTTTGTTTAGTTTTTATTAAATATATTTTTGTATGGGTTAGTTTACACACCTATCAACTAATTCTTATGACTTTATATATCTAACACCTAAACTTTTATATTTATTTTTATAACACTTCAGTACTATAGCTTTATGCATATACACAAAATAGTATTTACAATGTTATTTTTCATGTAATATTATGTATGTAGGTGGTATAAAAAGCAAATTTAGATATTGGATATGTGGTGTAACTGTGGGCAATGGAGCTAGCAATGCCTCCCTCTTGATCCTGAGGGTTCTTGTGTTTCCCTTTTATGGCTTTGGTGATTTGTTTCCTGTCTCTCCTGCTTTTTTTAAAGTGTTTCTCTGGTGCTATTTTAGTTTCTAGTGTGGTTTTTGGACTTTGGGTGTTCACGAGCACTCAAAATTTAAAAATCCTTATTATAGTTTATTATTCCATTGGTGTCTTTACTCATGGTTGCACCTAACCATTTTGTTCCTCCCTCTGTTGATTCTTCTTTTGGCCCTAAAATTATTTCTTTCGCTGATGTTGTATCTATCAATGCTAGTTTTGGTAGTGAATCAGTGGAAAACCTAGTTTTTTCCTCAATGTTATCATGATTCATAAGAAGGTAAATGTGATTGCTCTTTGGTTGAAAAGGCTAGCAAAAATGAGGGGAAATCCGCACTCTATGTATCTGAAAATGAAGTATCTAATCAACTAAATCTTGTAAGTTTACACTAGTGGGCAAATTTCAATTAGTTACAGAAATGACAGGCTCTGATCACAGACCCCTCTTACTAACAATCTTAGTTACAGACATCAGTGTGAAATCTCGCTTCGGATGATTCAATGTTTGGTCAGAACATAAAGACTTTCGTGGTTGTGAAGTATGTTTGGTACACTAAAATATATGGCAGTCATTGGTATAAGCTTCGGCAACTTCAAATAATTCTTGCCAATGCTTTAAGGAAATGGAATTGGGAATGTTTTGGATATCTCAATCTTCAAGTCACTCAAGTGAACAACAAGTTGTAGACAAAGCTGAAGCTGTGAATAGAGGGGAGGCTACTGAACAGGAACTTCATGAAGCTAATGCCAAGTTACTCATTGTCATAAGCTCGAAAGAACATTTTGTACAACAAAAAGCTGTTGATAACATGTTTACTGATGGTGACACAAATTCTAAATATTATCATGTTGTTATAAATGAAAATGAATGTTGGATTACTGATCCTCAGCAAATTGCA
>NEWO01000003.1:687515-707740 GCA_003013225.1 Phalaenopsis aphrodite | reverse complement strand
GGTTGACTGCCTCTTCTGCCTAAGTATGCAAGTGGTCACCACGACAACCCGTGATGACATAACCATGATTTATTGATAGAGTTCATCATTATTTCCTCCACCATTCACTCTAAGCTCACGGTGATGATTTCATAATTTAAAATCTTAAAATTACTATTGCTATGTGATGAGCAATCAAGGTTCCTAAAGATTAGCCTTAGTTGAAAGTGCTCTCATGTTGTTTGGAAGGATAATAACCATAGGGGTTTGGGCCTATGGGTAACCTCAAACTCTAGATTTTAAAATCCCCGCAAAAAGAAGACATAATCTCTAGGTAGTGTGCTATTTATTATCCCATTTGCTTTTTAAAATTAGACCCAGAATCTCATTGTAAGCTCCCACATTCTCAGTTCACTTTCCTTTCTATTTTCTTTTCAGTGGAGGACGGGGAGCTAAAGAATTATGGAGCCTATAGATTGATTTATGTCTTCAACACAAATAATCACATATAAGAATGATGCATGCCATTGAGATATGTCATTGGGCCAACACAAGCTGCCATCATCAATGCCAACATCAATCCCCTCGTCGTTCATCATCACTATAATAATATCATGCTAGACTCTTTACTCATTTTACTCGCTTCAATAAAAGAAAAATAATAATAATAAAACAAAACGATCAAATATAATATATTTTATTTCTTGAAAAAAAAAATGTCTCAAAATCACAATTTCAATTTCCCCACAATTCGAACATTCTATAATTTATGAGTACTTTTTCATCTTGAATCCTGACATAACTTTAATTGGATAATTCCATACATAGCATCAGAAACATTATTATTTACAAAATATAGTACCAATTTTATTTTTTGAACTGTCAAACCTGTATATTTACAGGTGTCATGATCAAAACATTGAGATTTGATAAAAAATGAAAAGTATGAGTAGGCCTTTTATCATGAAATTTACTATTTGACTAAGAATTTGAAGATGGATGAAAGAGCGTTACATTTGTAAGTAGCAATGTTTCGGTTAATAGTGGACGGACGGCGATAAATTTCTAAAATCATTTTTAATATGTTTGACAGTATAAGAATAATTTTTTACTCATGTAGATAGATCCGATTGGATGAGAATTGAAAACAGTTCAACGATGACTCATAGGAATAGACTTTAAAAGTACTTTATAATTGGAAGATTTACTTAACACTTAGATTTTAATGTCTTTTATTTTTATTTTTTCACTTAAATCTTATGTTTGTACATATCTATCTCCTCCTTCAATTTTGGCATGTGTCATCTTTTCTCTGCATGAAAAAGAGTATATGTGTATAGGTGAATTAACTTACCTATCACCCAATTCTTATGACTATATGTCTAACTCCAAAAATGTTATCAAAGCTAGGTCATAGATAACAATATCATATAATTTAAAGAGATATATTTTTATATTTTGAAACAGTCAAATGAGCCCTGGATTTCATCCTTTTGGAATTCTTGTGCATTGACTTTGATTAATGCACAAATTAATTTTTCTATAAATAAGATGATCATTTATAAAACAAAGGGAGGACCCACATACATTAAAAGCTCAATTTCTTCTCCCAGTCTCCTTATTTTCTAAGCTCATGCTCCTTAATTATTCAGCTCTTCTTTTGTTGCATGTTTTCACCGACATATTAGTATGCAACGGTATAATAACAAGTAAGAAATAAATATGATGACTGTAGATGAAAATTCTAACTGAATGTAAAATCATAATAGAAAATTTGAATGTTGATGTCATTTTTTGTTCATCATGATGTCAATACTTCTTGCAATGTGCTAGGGCATCCGATTTAGTCCCCCCAAAAATATGCCTCTATCCCTTTAATGAAAGGGGTCTGGTAATACAATATTGTATCGTGGTACCAAAACATCAAGTAGTCTTTTAATGGCGACATAGAGCCGTCTTTGGTGCCTAGACTTTAGACACGTTAATCCTGAACACTTGTAACAACACATTTCTAATGTTAACGAAGTAATCCGGAAAACAAAACTTTTGTTATAGTGTTGACCCCTAGCTCCACTACTCTCCATCAATTAGAATGATGGTTAACCGCTATATTCAGTATGATCCAAGAGAAGTAAAAGCAATTGATTTGAGTCTAGTCTTAGCACCACAATGTCGTTACCAAGTGCTTGAACGCTCATTATTGAATTAAACAAATTGTCACCCCACGTTGCGAGTGTAGTATAAAGTGAATTAGATGCGTATAATTGAGCCTAGGCTCAGTGCCGCGGTGCCAAAACCAAGCCACACAATACTATATCAATTAATTGTATGTGATCGTTGTAAAAGGAAAAAAATGCATAGTTGCTCTACGAGGTTTGATTAGGCCAAAGCTACCACCAGGACACTATATATCTTCTCTGATAGCTGCAATTGCACCAATTGGCTAGGCTGTCTTTTAAAAGAAAATTAGTACGATCAAATCAGTTCAACTATTTTGATAGATGGGCTCGATTTAGCAACTTAAATAGGTGTCTTATATTAAGTGAAAGAAAATTAGTGAAAATTTCTGAATATTTGTATTTGTTTACATAATAAGTAAATAGTTAAACCTATTCATTAAACATATAAATACATAAAATGTCATGTCGAATGTATATATTTAAATCCCCACTTCTTGATTTGCTCATAATTAAAAAAAAATCATCTTCATATCTACTTTGAAAACTTTCAACATCTCACTCCTATTTAAACACTTGGGAACTTGATGCACCCCAAACCCATAAACCAACAAGGCAAAAAGTGATGGAGAACCTCCTCATCCCGCTCTTCAATCTTCTCCTATTCTTTTTACTTTCCTCCAACGCCATTAACGTTGATCAGTCCACTATTAACGACGAGTACAGCTACGTTGAATGCCTCCGCAACCACTCTGTTCCCTCCAAACAATACTTCAATCCCCAATCCGCTTTCTACAACCAATACTTCTCCTCCGTCCAAAGCCGCCGCACCCTCCTAAACTCCTTCAAACCGCTTCTCCTCTTTGTCCCCACCATCGAAACCCACGTCCAAGCCGCCGTTCTCTGCTCTCGCAGCCTCGCCATCCCTATCCGCACCAGCAGCGGTGGCCATGACGATGATGATCTGTCCTTCGTTCCCACCTCCGACCGATTTGTGCTTATTGACCTCCAATTCCTCTCTTTCATCAGCATTGATAAGCATTCCCCCACAGCCTGGGTGCATGCCGGAGCCACTCTCGGCGAGCTCTACTACGCCATCGCCAACGATAGCAGGAATGCCTTCTTCCCCGCCGGCTTGAATCCCACTGTAGGCGCAGGCGGACAATTCAACGGCGGAGGATTGAGGACTATGCTCAGGTTTTTAGTTTGAATATAATAAAGATAAGCATGATTGGAGCTAGGGGTGCTTATGAGCTGGCTTGGGCTGGCTCGTGAAGTGAGATAGAGGAGCTAACAAGCCAACTTCAAGCTAGTTCCAATTCAACGAGCTGACTGGTTTAAAAAAATACTCATACTAAATATTCTTTAAAACTATATTAAATTTAAATATTTTTCTTAATTATTAAAATATTCATAAAATAGAATTTATATTTTATATTAATTAATTTCTTATTATTTCGGCTTATGAGTTGGCCCCAGAACCATATAAAATCAATCAAATTCGTTAAAATTGAGGATGGCTGGACTCGACTAGACTCGTATACTACTTATTTGCAGATCATTCCACTCAGCAAGCGACAACGTGGAAGACATCCGATTCGTGGTGGGAAGCGGAGAAATAAAGAATCGAGGAACGATGGGCGAAGATCTATTCTGGGCGCTGAGAGGCGGAGGAGGGACGAGCTTTGGGGTGATTCTGGCTTACAAGCTGAGGCTCGTGGCTGTTCCGAGTAGGGTAACTGTTTTCACAGTCTCAAGAACTTTAGAGGAGGAAGCCACGAAGGTGGTGGATAAATGGCAGCGAATGTCTTATAAGGTGGACAAGAGGCTGTTCATAACAACGCTATGGAAGGTTTTGGGAAACGATTGCGAAGCTGATGGTCAGAATAAGATTAAGAGGATACAGTTTTCTTTCTACTCCTTGTTCCTTGGAGACAAGAAAGAGTTGCTCCTCATAATGAAGATTTTTTTTCCCGAACTCAAGTTGGCGGCGGAGGATTGTGCAGAAATGACTTGGATTGAGTCGGCCCTCTACTTTGCAGGCAACTGTGCTTTTTATTTTATTTTATTTTATTTTTATCTAATAAATAAATATTAGCCGGCAGTCATTACTTGTCTGTTTAAAATTAATTTGGATAATTCACTTATCTATTTGACAAAATCAAATTTATTGAATTAACTGATTGGTGAAATCGATTTAATATCAATAAAATTTGGTTTACTCGATTAAACATAAATTTTTTTTTTTCAAATTTAATGAATAACTTAAGTTCAAAATAGCTTTAATCTGAAATTAAATACAGAAGAAAATCTACTATAATTTCCAATTTAAATCAGCTAATGCACATCCATAATAAAAAATTGGATTAAGCGTTAAAATGTAATCCTATTTTAAAAAAAAAAACATGCATTTAAATTTATAATAGTAACAGTTAAACTTATTAAACCCATACTCCTTTATTTGCAGGATATCAAGGAAAGCCTTTGAGCAGCTTACTGGAGAGAGATTCTCCTCTGAACAACAGCTCCATGAACAAACCCGACTACTTTCCACAAAGCTTCCCCTCGCAAGGATGGTAAATACAACTAGCTAAAAATTAAACTTGATTTTTGGCTCATATAAATTGGGTTTTAATTGAGTTCAAAATCTACAATAATCTTTAGAAAATTTTAGAGACTTTCTAAAAGAAAGTTTTAGAATATTTTAGAGGCATGTTTTGCAAAATTGATTTAGGAAATTTTAGAATAAGTAATTAACGACTTATGCAGAAATATATTCCCAAGAATCGATAGTAGTCATAAAATTGAAATGTGTTGACAATTGAAGTATCGCTGGTATAAGTATGTGTGTTATGTTTGGGCTTTGTATCTATAAGAAAAATATTGAAATGAAAATTAGTCTTTCAAATTTGTGTTCTTTTCTTTCTTAGCATTCATTCTATCCCAATAGCTTTTTATTTCCAACAAGATGGTATCATACTCATCAGAATCTTTCTAGAGAGATGGCAAGGGACAGTATGGTCTCCTTTCAATCCCATTGCACAACAATAATAAGTCTAGAAAAATTATTACTTTAATTTTGTTTAAAAAATTAATTATTATAATAATTTAATATTCTAACAAGTCAATTTCGAGTTGAACATAATCTGAATACTAACATTAATAAGTTTTTTGAGTTGAGCACCAACACACTGTTTACGAGTCATTTCGAACATGAATCAATTTCGAACGAGCCGAACACAAGTCATGCCTACGCTCGCTCAGACTCTGCTCGTTTAAAGTCATATCGGTACGAAGACCCGTATGTGTGTGCTTTTTTTTTTATGGTGGGTAAGCCCAGTTTTGTGGGAGGCTACCATTGGACATAATTACAAAAAACAAAATTATAAATATACCTATCGAATTGACTATAATTAAAATGGAAGAAGAAAAAAAATATAAATTGGAAATAAAATTGAGAACTTAAAAATTATGCAAGTATTGGTGATTTGAATTAAAAATGTTAACACTCACTGAAATTTAGAGAGATTTTGGTGGCTTGCTATGAGATAGAATGAAAATAATAGAAAATGGCAAGCAATTATTTTTAAAAATATGTCAATCCCACCTCTATCCAGTCTGATCCTCCCTCCTAAATAGTTTAAAATTGACAAGACTGAGCCCTCGATCCAATCCTCTTCCTAATAGGGACCAAAGTTGATAGAACTAACAATTCTAAATGCTCAAATTATTAACCCCAATTATATTTCAAAATAAATATTTCAATCAATCACTCAATGATGATTGTGTTGAATGTAAATCTCAACTATAGAGGTATATTTTAAAATTATAAAAAAGACTTCAAAATATTAAAAACATAAAATCTCTTGTTAGTGTATTATCTACTATATCATCTGTCTTCTGAAAGTTAAACCCAAAACCTCATGATACTCCCTCATTCTTTTTTTAGTTCTTTTTCGAGGGATGTCGAGACTGTTTGAATTTTTGGAGCCCACAAACTCACAAGGATTAACAAATCCTTTATTGCACTCAATATTAGATATGGCTCTTATTATGAAGCTTCCATGAGAAAAACAGGCAGACAAGATCCCATTAAAATGTATTATAATACATGTCATCTAATTTTAAATATGGATATTATTGAAATGCTTTCCTGAGAAGAGGTTATAGACAGAGTCTCATCTAAGAATCCTAAAGGGCGAAGGATCGGAAGGTGGACGATATTAGGCAAAATAAGCCTTATAATTATAACGGGGAAGCAGAGAATTCTGCATGAAGAGGATTTTTTAATTTTTAGGGCCAATATATTTTCGCCCTTAAAAAGAAACGGTAAACTCTTTAGAAAAAATAATTTAAAAATGATATGGCATACATTTATGTCAAGCACAGTACACAACACACATGTGCTTGCTTCCACCCAACATTGCTGTCTGGTGGCTAGCCAGCCGATTGGATCTCGCAGGTTTGTTGGTTCACATCTTGGCAAAAAAAATATTGGACGTGAAACGCCATCAATAAATTTTCATCATCCAACATGAATCTAAAGGCATGATATGAATCGCGAGACAATCTTTTAAGCAAGAAATATTCAAAATTTGATAAAAACTTATCCAAATCTCTAATTTCAGCAAACTTACGGCAAAGTTACCGGCTTGACAAGAAGAACTCAATGATATCAAAATTAGTACAATTCGAGTCGAATCAAGCTCAGATCAAGTCATTAAACTACTATTGAAAGTTTTTTTAATGAGCCCAAAATTGCTCAATTCTGACATCGTTACAACACTCAAATATTCATCAAACTTCAATTGTTCAAAGAAAGCTTTTCGGACCGTCTGATCAAATTAGTTCATATTCCTAGATTAATTGCGCTCAGAACACTATAAATAGAGCTCCACTCCTCTTCTCATGAGGGGGGCTTGAGGCTTAAGAGTTAACTTAAAGCTTTGAGAAGACGTTGAAGTCCAACACCACGCAATAGGACCACTTGATTCTATTTATAAACTATGGTAATTAAATATTAGCTCTTTTAACCCATAATAAAACTTATAAATACAATTTTGTGAAAGTTGAAGGATTTTTGTGTGAAATTATGATCAAGAGAAGATTATTTAGCTCCCTGCCTGAACAAGCTGGCTAAATTGACATTTAAACAATGATCACACCTTATCCAAATTATTCAAGATATTAAACTTATATGGTGTCTCTCTTCCTCGGTTGAAAATTAAGTCCTGCAACCAAACACATTTGAGTGGAGAAATCAATGCTCAGGAGAATTAATCGATTCACCTCAATGACTGAACGACAATGTAACGCCCAAAGATTGGCATGTCATGCCTATTAGCAATATTGGCCATATTAAGATAATAAATATTTTCTTTATCTTCATGAACATTTTAATTAACAAAATATCTAAGAATAATGACATTGGGAAGGTTGATGGGGAGAAGACGTGCTTTTTGACTTTTGTTTTGGGAACATGGCCAGCTCTTATGGAACTAGACAGAAATTCTTTTGGAAATAGGTATAATTTCTTAAGCATTTTATTTATTTATTCTTTATATTTATGTTATTATATGATTATTATATTATTTAGATGATATTTAGTTATTTTATATGATTTTGGCAACCTTGTGTAAAACACTTATTTTTACTATTACATTTGCCTGGAGAAAGTCCTACCCTCAAAATGGAAAAATTATTCCATACGGATTGAACATCGCACAAATCTTGCGTGCGGTGGCCGATCCTGACCGTAAATCTGTTCGGTGGGCCCCACCTAATTTTTTTAAAAAAATCTGAAATAATCCTGACCGTAGATCACCGTGATTTACGATCAGGATCGGACACCGCATGCAGATTTCTCTTCAAAATGGCAGTCCAATAAAATTTCGAAATCAAATATAAAAATGACATTTGCATAAATACCACCCTGTTCGTCTTCTGTGTTTACATATTTGACAGATAAATTTCGTATTTTATATTTATACCATCCAAATCTTTTATCACAAAAGAAAAAAAAATCTTTCTTTTAGATATAAGATAATGAAAAAGTATTTTAGGGATTATATATGAAAGTTTTTTAAAAGATTTAAGTGATAAAAATTTTCATTTCCCATCCGATCTTATCTATCAAAATAAATAAAATTTCTTTTTGTTATGTTGTCAAAAATAATACTAATAAATGAACTTAATAAAACATTTATGAAGGACCAAAAATTATTTTAGCAATTTAACACGACAATCTACCATTCCTAGCTTGCCATGGCTAGGGGTATGAGTGAGGGAAGCTGACTCGTGTGTAAGCTTGGGTTCGGCTCAATAAGTATTTATGAATTGAGCTCAATAAACTAACAACACAAGTTGATGCCATATCCGACTTGACCTGTATCTTGTGAGCTAGTTTAGTTTAAAAAATATATGTATGTTAATAAAAATTATATTTATAATATATTAAATTTCAAGACTTTATCTAAGATAAAATTTTTAAAATATTCGAGAAACTAATATTTTTTTTATTTTATAAAAAGTGAATTATAATTATTACTCATCTTCAAATTAATTGTTTTATTTACTCTTTTATTGTAGCGCTAACATAACTTAATATTGTATTTGCACTATTATAATAAGCAAGTCGGCTTGAACTTTTATACTAACTACCCAAAAAGAGTTTTCGCAGCACTTTATACAAGCAGCCACAGTAGTAAAAACATTTGCTATGTTCTTTGCTGGGATTTTAAATCGTTGTAATTGCTAGCGCTACAAAAGTTTTTAACACCAATTTAACTATTTTTATGCATTTTTAAAAAACATATTTAAATAATTGCTGCCAAAAAAACCTTATTTTTAGTAGTAAAGCTCGAGCTCAAGCTAGAATTAAATAATTAATTAAGCTCAAGCTCAAGCTCAAGCTGAAGGTGGCTTAAGCTCAAATTGACTCGTTTACACTCCTAGCCATTGATGTCCGTCAACCATTCCTCAAGTTAATGATTCTATTGTATTATTTTTCACCTGATGAATAGTAGTTTGAAAAAAATAGATGAAAAAAAGTATTCATTGAATTAACTTTCAATATCAAATCATACAATGATAGAGTAAATTAAAAAACTCATAAAATTTGGTATAGCTAAAAATATTTCACTAATGTATGTCATAGATTACAAATAATGTTATTCTTCGTGACCAAAGAAGTGTTGATACAATGTAGTATACATGAATTGTGTAGAATATAATATTTCATGATCTAAGTTGTNACAGCACTTTATACAAGCAGCCATAGCGGTAAAAACCTTTGTTATGTTCTTTGCAAGGATTTTAAATCGTTGTAATTACTAGCGCTACAAAAGTTTTTAACAGAAGTTTTAACTATTTTTATGCATTTTTAAAAAGCATCTTTAAGTGCTACCAAAAACCCTTATTTTTAAAAGTAAAGCTCGAGCTCGAGCTCGAATTAAGCTCAAGCTCAAATTGACTCATTTACACTCTTAGTCATGGCTGTCCGTCAACCATTCCTCAGGTTGATGATTCCATTGTATTATTTTTCACCTGATGAATAGTAGTTTGAAAAAATTTGATGAAAAAAATTATTCATTGGATTAACTTTCAATATCAAATAATAAGAAAATAGTCTTAGCATGTTAAAGTAAATTAACAATGATAGAGCGAGACTTAAAGTTCTCTTTATAAAAAGTGCAACATACGAAGAAAAAAGAAGTATTTTATGAGACAAAAGATTTTACGTATAAAATCATAGAAATTGAAAAACTCATAAAATATGGTATGGCTAAAAATATTTCACTAATGTATGCTATAGGTTACAAATAATGTTATTCTTCGTGACCAAAGAAGTGTTGATACATTGTAGTATACATGAAATGTGTAGAATATAATATTTCATGATCTAAGTTGTAATTTAGAGACATTGAGTTTCTCTTAAAAAAAAAAAATTTGTAATATGTTTGATCATCTTTAATCTTAGTGTGGTGATGATGGGTGATTAGGAAACTGGTTTTGAGTGTTGGTAACTTTTATCATGGAAGATCTTGCATAATTTCTTAACTGTAGAACTTAACCTTCAACGACATGGTATATATTTAGCCACCAAATGTCAATGTTATTCTAACTTAGAAGATGTTCAACACCTTTTGTTCAGAGCTGTATTGCAACTTCATTGGGTGCTGGATGGATTACTCTTCAATAAAAACTGCTTTCAATCTAATGTTATGCTAGATTAGCTTATAAGAAATTGGTCATCCCTTATTCCCAGAACTACTAAAAACTAAATTATTCATATTGTTTATCGCTTATTTTGTGGTTTCTTTATTAAAGCAAACTTAAGCACTAGTAAATGGTTTAAAGGTATTCGCAAATCTCTATCTACCTTCAAGATTTGAAGCCTCTCGACTCTTTGTTTAGGTTAAATGGTTTAAAGGTATTCACAAATCTCTATCTGCCTTCGATCTTCAAGATTTGAAGCCTTCTGACTTTTACTTGGTTTAGGTTAATTGGTTTGCACCTAGAATTGGATGGGTGAAATCCAACACGGATGGTTTAGTGTCTAACATGTCAAGGCTTTAGAGGTATTTTGAAAGATCGTGAGGTAACTTTCTAATTGCTTTTGTAGGTCCTCTTAATATTTCCTTTGTACTTTATTTGAAATTATTTGTTCTGAAAGAAAGTTTAATCTTAGCTATATCTATTAATTACTGTAATGTATGATTTGATTTTGATGGTCAACTGGCGGTGCAACCGTATTCAAACTTTAATATGAATGATATTGCCAACCGTCATATCTTCTATCTATTGCATGAGATTCGACATCTTCTTTACTCTATTGATTGGAGGATATCACATATTTTCAGAGAAGGTAACCCCTTGTGTTAATTTTTTGGCTAACTTGGGTTCTCGCCTTCAGAATTTCCAAACCTTTTCTTTTGTTGATCTGGATAGATGTTTCAAATGCATGATTTTCTTAGATAAAATTGATCTCTCATATCTAAGACCTTATTTATTTTTCTTTTTTTTTTGGTTGGGTGCTTGGTCTATTTTCTTTTTTTTGGTGTGGTTGCTTGGTTGTTTTGGGTGCGAGCTTCTTATGTTGTAACTATTGTTGGGTGCATTCGAGCTTGAGTGAGTATGCTTATCATGGTTCTTTTTTAAATTTCTTGTTCTACTTCTTAGTTTTTTGTTTTAGGGCTCGTTCAGCTTGCAAGATAACCTCCATCTTGTATTTGGTAGTCTATAATACATTTTGTTTTCTATTGCTTGTCTATTGGAACCAAGCTAGTTTATTAGACCTTGGGAGCTCTTGCGGTGCTTTTACACTGTTATGAGCTATCCCTTTAGTCATTTTTATGGCTTGTGACATTTTTTGAGGTCTAGCTCTTTCGATGATGGTGGCTGAATCTTGACCATTTTGCTTTTGTGAGGTGTTCTTTTGATTTGTTCTTGGCTTTCATTTGGTATCCTTAGAATAGTTTTTAGCTCCCATTTGATTGCAAAAGACTATTCTATTATACCTAATGGTTTGCCCTTTCTGGTTATCCTTGATGATGCTTCAATCCTTCAGGATGGCTTTTAGATTATTCTTATTTTCTATGTTGTTCTTCTTTCTTTGTTTTTTCTCTTTAATCATCTTATTTCAGATCCTTCATTTGGCATCCTAGTTCATCCAGGCATTTCTTTAGTTTGGTTTGCTTTTGCTTGGTCTTGGCTATTGCAGGTTCCTACAGGATCTTTTTGTGGCTTTCAACGGCTCTTTGAGGTTTCTTTCGCGGTGTGTTTCTTCTTTAAATTCCATTGCATGAGTTATAACTCTGGGGGAGGATCCCCTAGCTATTCTTTTACGTATGTTGTATTTTGCATGTAATGGGGATCCTCCTATTGATCTTTGTAATCTTTATTTTGGATTAATGAAATTCTCTGAGGGGTTTACAAAAAAAAATGTGCATTGATTTCACACGCAAGGAGTGCCATTAATTATGGGTGTCATTCTTATAAGTGACGAATACAAGGGGCATTGATGGTCAAAAGATTATGACTGTGTTACTATAAATGAGTGATAGAAGGCCGGATAACTATATACACAAGATAATTGTTAGAAAATAGTAGTTAGATCATGTTGGCTAGGCGACCATAATTGGTGCAAATTATATTAATGATGAATACGCCAATGGTACAAAGATGCAAGAATAGAGTGGCAAATGCTTATGATGAATATGCCAACAGAGCAAAGATGCAAATGCAAGAAACATCGTGTGAGTGATGTTGTGCTTGACTACCTTGGTTATAGAACACCATCGTGGAATTACACCTTGCCCCAATAGCGACTAAACACACAAGCAAGAGACAGGCACACAGATTATGTAATGCACAATGCAACTAAGCGAACAAATACTCCATGCAAAAGAATGTGCCCATGACAAGCGTTGGACACTGCCATGGGTGATGGGTAGTATAACTAGTGCACCAAATGGGTTCGGAGGCTAAAGAGCATGAGCAGGTTGGGTGAGGGTCGTGTACCCGAGTGAAAATATATCATGCACTATAAGGGTTTAGAGGATTGAAAGTGTGGCCCGTACCAAGCGACACAATGTGAAATGTACATGTATACAAACAATGTGCATTAATGGGGCAAAGGAGCGTGACTTTTGCTAAATGACATGTAGTGGCATAACTACGATGTTCCTAAGTAGTGTCATAGTAAGAAAAATTGTGTGATTCTCATCAAGGACAATTACACACCGCGTAGACTTAAATGTGCATGCCATCCCCAAAGAAAACACATGAGTGTTTTGGGTGAGTGTGTCAAAACACAATTTCAAGTGCAGACTTTAAGCATGCAAGTCATGAACATACTAGATGTTTTGCAATAAAACATGCAAGAGTGTGAAATTTCAAATGTGAGTGATATATGACGATATCAAGAAACAAATGCATAAAGTAATATGCCTCAGAGTGCATAATATGAGCATATGATGACATATGCTCACATGTTCATAACAAGTTGCTAATGTGAATCTAAGAGTGAATGTGCTAATGGAGGCAACTCAACACACATGCAACGATGCTACAATCAAGCGAGATTAATTAATCGGTAGATTGAGTCGGTGGCGCCCAATCGATCATACTGACAAAACGTGGTCGACTGACCGAGTAGGTCGGTGGAAGCCGATCAACCAGTTCCAACAAAACTGGTTAATTAAATAATCTGGCCGGTGGCGTCCAATCGAGCACGTCGACGGAAGAGGTCGATTGATCGAATGAGCTAGTGATAGCCGATCAATCACGTCGAAGGAAGAGTTCAATTGATCGATTGAGCTGGTTGTAGTCAATCGATCATGTCGACAGAAGGGGTCAATCAATCGATCGAGCTGGTAGCGGCTAATCAATCATGTCAATGAAAAAGGTCGATTGACCAATCAGAACAGTGGCGGCCAATCATCCATGTCGATGTAAAGTGTTTGACTGACCGATCGAGCTGGTGGAGACCAATCGATTGTGCCAACAAAATATGGTCGAACGGGTTGATGTCCAGACCACGCATTGATATAGCTCACAAGCCATGCACCTAACAATAGAAGGAGCAAGTGAGGTATGTAAGTATCCGAAATAAATATTACATCATATGAAAATACGATCGATGTGTACCCTTGCAAGAGGGATTGGATGCCTGTGAAAGCTATGGTTGCCAGAGGAGCATCGCAATTTTGGTCGCAAGGGAGAGGAGGCAAACGAAGGTAGGCAACGAGGTTGGATGTCTCCGGCGGATTGCTTCATGGGGGTTGGGGTTGCCGGCCGTAAAGGGGAAGGCTGAGAACGAGCTGTGATTAAGGCATAGCTCTCTGGAGTGAAAAAGGGCTTCAGGCTGAGAGGGAGCACCATCTATGGGAGCGCCGACGGAAGGAGCGTCATCTAGGAGTTTGGCCATAGAAGGAATGTTGGTAGTAAGGAGGTTACCGACGGAGCTTCATCGGGGTAAGAGATGGCCGACACGAGAGGAATGTGCCAATGGAGGGAAAACGCAGGCGGGGGTGACTATGAGAGGCGGCAAAGTGTACGATGTTTCTTAAAAGGGAGAGGCGGCTCGACCACATTATGTTGCATATTAACCAAACATTTGGCAATTATAACATATCATCTGAGACAGGTCGTCCCTTGGTCTTGATTTTATTATTTCATGCTTTCTTTTCGATCTTCCTCCTCTCCCTAAATTGATATGATTATTGTTGTTATTATTGTAACTACAACTTTATCCTTGTCAATGACCACAAACTTGTCCTCAACCACGACCTCGTCCCCGACCACAACCTTGTCCTCAACCGCGACCTCTTTCAATTGACTTCGATGATACTCAAAGTTCTCTTCTTTAAATGAATAAAGTTGTTATCAAGAGTTTTTTAGTGATCTCTTGCTTCTACTTTTTTTTTTTTTTGTTCTTCATAGGCTTGTGCTCTATTTTCGTAGTCTCCAAGCCTTTTGTTTCTTTAAGGATGTGGACACAATGATCAAACTTTCGATCCAAAGTTCAAAGGATCTTCTAAAAAATCCCCATTTCTTTTTAGTTGATTAGAAACTACTAAGAATCTAGTAAAGCAATTAGACACGGCTTCGACTTTTTTCATACGTAAGACTTTGAACTGACATTTTAATGTTTGGAGAAGTGCCTTCCTGACTAGTTACACTCCTTTATAAGTGGTCGAAAGCCTCTCGCAAGACTCTTTAGCAGACTTCACATAAGAAATCTTCTCAAAAGTGTCATCATCTAATTATTGATAGACTAGATAGAGAGTCTTCTTATCTCTCTTCCTCGAATCTCTTAGACTATCCTTTTGAATTGGGGATAGCTTAAATTCATCTCCTGGCTCATTATAGTCTTTTTATATTATTTCTCATGCATCTTGTGCTACAATGAGGGCCTTCATATTGATGCTCCAATTGTCATAGCCGCTACTTTTGAGCTTTAGGACTTAAAAGATAATTATAACATTGACTGTCATCTCTCTAGGAAGAATCTATGGCTTTCATACCATTTTTTTTGGAAATAAAAGACTATTAGGATAAGAGAAATACTAAAAAAGAAGAGGAACACTACTTGAAAAGCTCACTTTTATTTCATTATTTTTCTTATTGATACAAAACTCAAACACATCATACTTATCTGTACTAGTAACACTCCTATTATGATTGTGAAAACACATTTTAATCCTACAACTACTATTGATTCTTTAGAATATGCTTTTACACAAATAATTAATTTCATATTCTAGGATATTTTAAATCACTCTTTCAAAACATATTAGCTAAAAATAAATTAAATTTCTAAATTAAAGCCCAATCTCATGTTAGCTAAAAATAAAGTTCAATTTTTAACAATTATTAATTTCCATCCTGGCGAGGGGAAGGATTTTTGTTTGAAGTCGGAGCTGAGCTTGAAGGAGCTGTTGCTCAGAGGAAAATCTCTCTCTCGCAGGCTGCTCAAAGGCTTTCCTTGGTATCCTGCAAATAAAGGAATTAGGGTTTAGTTTGCTTAACCGTCATTATTATAAAATTAAATGCATGTTTTTTTTTAAATACAATCATATATTAACTGCATCCTCAATTTTCTATTTCTATTAAATTGAGCAAAACATTGCCGGCCTAATCATTTTCTTTAAGTTTGTCAAATAGATATGTCAATTGTCCCAACTATTTTTTAAACAGACAAGTCATGTCTGCCAGCTAATATTTATTTACTAGATAAAAATAAAATAAAATAAAATAAAAAAGCACAGTTGCCTGCAAAGTAGAGGGCCGACTCAATCCAGGTCATTTCTGCACAATCCTCCGCCGCCAACTTGAGTTCGGGAAAAAAAATCTTCATTATGAGGAGCAACTCTTTCTTGTCTCCAAGGAACAAGGAGTAGAAAGAAAACTGTATCCTCTTAATCTTATTCTGACCATCAGCTTCGCAATCGTTTCCCAAAACCTTCCAAAGCGTTGTTATGAACAGTCTCTTATCCACCTTATTAGCCATTCGCTGCCATTTATCCACCACCTTCGTGGCTTCCTCCTCTAAAGTTTTTGAGACTGTGAAAACAGTTACCTTACTCGGAACAGCCACGAGCCTCAGCTTGTGAGCCAGAATGACCCCAAAGCTCGTCCCTCCTCCGCCTCTCAACGCCCAGAATAGATCTTCGCCCATCGTTCCTCGATCCTTTATTTCTCCGCTTGCCGCCACGAATCGGATGTCTTCCACGCTGCCGCTCGCTAACTCGATTAACCTGCAAAAGTAAATAGTAAAAGCAAGCCACCGTCAACTTTAACTTGAATTTCACATATTGTAAATAGAATGGGTAATTATATAAGAAATTAATTAAAATGAAATATAAACTTTATTTAATGAATATTTTTATAATTTTAAAAATATTTCAAATTTAATATAATTTTTAATATATTTGGTGTTCGTATTTTTTAAAAAAAAACTACTCAACTCGGACTAACTTGAGCTTGGCTTATTAACTTCTTGAACTCACTTCACGTGCCACTTAATAATTCTAGCTTGAGCCAGCTCACTAGGAAAAATTATTCCATACGGATCGGACACCGCACGCAGCTTGAGTGTGGTGTCCTATCCGGACCGTAAATCACCTGATCTACGGTCCTGATATATTTTGGTGAGCTCCGCCTAAATTTAAAAAAAAAACGGAAATAATCCTGACCGTAGATCACCGTGATCTACGGTCAAGATCGGGTGCATGCGATGTCCGTATACAATAATTTCTCGCTCATTAGACTGAGTTGCACCCCTGGCCCCAACCATGTTTATCTTATTTTAATCAAACTAAAGACCTGAGCATAGTCCTCAATCCTCCGCCGTTGAAATGCCCGCCTGCGCCTACGGTGGGATTCAGGCCGGCGGGGAAGGTGGCATTCCTGCTATCTTTGGCGATGGCGTAGTAGAGCTCCCCAAGAGTGGCTCCGGCATGCACCCAGGCTGTGGCGGAATGCGTATCGATGCTGATGGAAGAGAGGAATTGGAGGTCAATAAGCACAAATCGGTCGGAGGTGGGAACGAAGGATAGATCATCATTGTCATGGCCGCCGCTACTGGTGCGGATAGGGATGGCGAGGCTGCGAGAGCAAAGAACGGCGGCTTGGACGTGGGTTTCGATGGTGGGGACAAAGAGGAGAAGCGGTTTGAAGGAGTTTAGGGGGGTGCGGCGGCTGGGGACGGAGGAGAAGTATTGGTTGTAGAAAGAGGATTGGGGATTGAAGTAATGTTTGGAGGGAACAGAGTGGTTGCGAAGGCAACGAACGTAGCCGTACTCGTCGTTAAGTGTGGACTGATCAACGTTAATGGCGTGGGAAGAAAGCAAAAAGAAGAGGAGATTAATGAAGAGGGGGATGAGGAGGCTCTCCATCACTTTTTGCCTTGTTGGTTTATGGGTTTGGGGTGCATCAATTTTCCAAGGGTTTAAATAGAAGTGAGATGTTGAAATTTTTCAAAGTAGATATGAAGATGATTTTTTATAAATTATGAATAAATCAAGAAGTGGGGATTTAAATATATACATTCCACGTGAAATTTTATGTATTTATATGTTGAATGCATAAGTTTAAATATTTAATTGTTATATAAAAAATATGAATATCTAGAAATTTTTGTTAGTTTTCTTTTATTGAATCTAGCACACCTGTCGAAGTTGATCTGTCAATGTGGTTGAAGCAAGCTCACCTATAAAAGTTATTTCTCAAAAGACTAAAATGTTCTTCTCCTATGAGGTATACATAGATCATCGTTTTTCACTTGAAAAAAGTAAAAAAGAAATTCCATAGCCCATTTTGGACTAAAACCCTGATGAAAACTGTCGATCATCATGAACCACCAACTGTTTTCTCTGACCATCAATGATGTCAGAATTGAGTGATCCTGGGTTCCTTGGATTTGTCTTGTTGAGCCGCTCGATTCGAGTATAAACTTATCATATTCGACAACCCTTTGATCTTGTAAATGTGTCTGGAAATCATTTAAGTGTGGTTCAATGACTTGATCTGGGCTTGATTTGACTCGGATTGGGCTAGTTTTCATATCATTAGGTTTGTCTCATCAAACCGGTCAGTTTGACTATAAGTTTGTTGAAATCGGAGCTCTGGATGACTTTTTATCAAGATTTAAATGTTTCATGCTTAAAATATCGTCTCGAGATTTGTGTCATAACTCGAGATTCGTGTCAGATGATGAAAATTCTTTGGTGGTCTATCAAAACTAATTTTTATGGATTTGAAAAGAAAATAAAAATTTATATAAGGCACACTTTCATTTATATTATAGGGTTTATTAATTTTGACAATTTCGTTGATTATAGCTTTGGGATTTTTATGCTCATGACTAGTCGTGTTGTTAGGAAGTAAAAATTGGATTTAAGAAAATAAATTTAAAAATTATTATTTTAACTGCAATTATTAGATATTAAAATTGATTCCAATTTTTTTACAAATATTATAAAAACATCGTTTATAATGTCATTTATTTTAAAAAAAAATAGTTTAGAAGAAGCCAAATGAGCCCTGCTTTGGTTTGTGATTTGTATTTAAAAAAAGGCTTATTTTAAAAAGATTTATATTGCAATAAAAATTTTCATTTTTCATTATTTATTTTATTTGAAATTTTCTCTAATTTTGAATGACATTTTTTTTTTAATGAACTTCTAGTGGAGTGTTCTTGATGTTGATTTGTTGAATCCTAGTTTGTCTTTTGGTATGCACACCTGAGAGTTGGAATCGAGAGAGAGAGGGAGAGAGAGGGGGCATGATAATTTCCTCAACAAGAAACCAAAGTCCCCTCTCTTTATTCCACTTAAGTCTGCCTATTTAAAGAGATCTAATTAATAAAAATAAAAAAGGTTGGAAACCGTTATGTTAACCGCCTTTAATAGAATTAAAACATATAATTTGGATTAATGATAAACATAATATTGACAGAGAATAAGAGTTTAAAATTGCTTACGGTTTAAGTAAATGTTGTTCGCCAACGGGTGGTCGATCGTATCGGTCGGCCGTCTGATCTCTGCCTAAGTCGAGAGAGTGTAATCGGTTGGTATGAATACTGTCGTTCGTCTTGACAAGAGGTCTAGCCGATAAGTTCTGCGAGACTTGCTGCTTTCGTCGATCAGTCGATTGAGGGTAAGTCGTGGCTACTCTAGGGTTTCGAAGGACAACAAGGCCTCCAGAGCAAAAGCGATAAGGGAAAAGCAGCGGCAGAAGTTAAAGGTTGATCTCCCCCGACATACCATTATGACAAGTGTCACTCTTAATGCATGCACCCTGGTATTAGGCAATACATAACCTTTTTTTTTTAGACTATGGTTGTTGTTCAAGGCACGATGACCAGTGGATTAAACATAATCGTGCAATCTCACTTCATTATTGCAAGACAGTTGATTTCATTGCATTAGATAGTGAGGAAGATGTATAGATCCTAATTATTCTTGAACACCATTTCTTGCATGGGTAGGGCAGATATTGACCTACGAAAAGAAGAATTAACTAATAGAGCTTATGATCAAGAATTGAATTTTCAAATCTATAAACTTATTCCCACCTCTTCTTATCCCCCATGAAGAGCATCGCGATTGGAATTAGAGGAGTTGCGAGAGATATTGAAAAAGAAGAAGGAGAATATGATGTTAGAAAAGATAAAATGGGAGAAAAAAATGTACGTTTAATAACTTATATAAATGATTAATGTGAATTTTCATAATGACATGGTGGCCAAATAAGATCATACACAATTTTAAATATATAATAACTTCTATTGTATGAGAAAAAGTTAAAGAGCTTGCTTAAATAAATTGATAGTGAACATGTGAAAGAAATTTGTGTGTGTGTGTGTGTGTGTGTGTGTGTGTTTTGTGAGTTATAACTTTATGAAAGAAAATTTAAGCACATTTGATGAAATATGATGCAAAAGAATAATATTTCATTTCCATCAACTCTTGCTTTAATCTATGTAATTCACTATCTTTTGGAAATGCAAATTGGAGCTGGAGAGATGATATTTTGAGGAGAGGTTATCTTGTGGGCATTAAC
>NEWO01000003.1:617110-660083 GCA_003013225.1 Phalaenopsis aphrodite | reverse complement strand
AATTTGAACCTTCTTGTTGTATTCAAGCCATCAAACAAGAACATTGGCAGCATTGCAAACTCAATGAACTTGGGAACTTGTACCTTCCCACACCTGATATGAATAGTTTAGGTTGTAAATGGATCTATAAAATCAAATTAAATTCAGGCGGCTAGCTAGCTCGCTATGAAGCACATTTGGTTGCACAAGGGTTCAATCAAGAACAATGATTAGACTCTACTAAAACATTTTTTCCAATTGTCTAGTTTCTAAATATTCGTGTCTTTCTTACAATTGTCATCATAAATTGTTGGGTAATATGGTTCACCGAAATTTAATTAGTTTCTTAATTAAGAATCTCACCTACCGCTCACCTACCTTCTCATCTACCGCTCACCTACCTCCCACCTACTGCTCTCTTGGTTTCTATAAATAGCCTCTTATGGCTTGTAATAAGCCATGCCAAAGACCAAGCTAAGTCCTCTTAAGAGCTAAGCGAAAGATAGGAAGAGAGAGAGAGAGGAAGGGAGAGAAGAAAATAGAGATTTTCTTATAAATGTTGAGGCGCTCGACAATGTAATTTCTTGAAAAAATTAAATCCTCTGTAGCTTCGATGACGTAGACAAATTTGCCGAACCACGTAAATTCGTGTGCGCTCTAGTGTTTTTCTGCGTGCAATTTTACTCGTTTCATTTTTCGCTTTATTGTAGTTGTTTTTCACAACAACTGATATCAGAGCTTTGATTTAAATATAAGTAAGAATGATAGGTGGAGATGAAGTGATGAAATCATAGATCGAGAAGTTTAATGACATGGATTTTGTTTACCAGATGATGCAATAGAATATTACCTCTATGAGAATAAACTTCATCTTCCGTTATTGGAAAACGACCAGAAAAGATGTACGAAGCAAAATTGAATATGCTGGATTGACAGGTTCTGGGGGTTATTCGACTAACCCTGTCGATATCTGTTGCCCACATAGTTATCAAGGATAGGACAACTGCGAATCTCATGACAGCTTTTTTAGGTATGTATGAAAATTCAAAAACGAATAACAATGTGCATATGATGAAAAAGTTATTTAACTTGAAGATGAAAGTATGTGTGTCTATTGCTCAATATCTAAATGATTTCAACGCCATCACAAATCAGTTGTCGTCTGTTGAAATTGATTTTGATGATGATATACGTGTGTTGATATTGTTGGCTTCATTGTCAAATAACTGGGAAGTCATGATGATGACGATTAGTTGTTCTGCAGGTAAATCTAAGCTGAAATATGAAGATATTCGTGATTTGATTTTGGCTGAGGAGGTGCGCAGAAAGGATTCTAGCGAAGCCTCATGTTCGAGTTCGACACTAATTGTTGATTGCAGAGGAATATAACAAGACACGAATTCAAACAGCGGAATATCAAAATCAAAGTCCGGCGAGCATGCATCCTGTTGGAATTGTGACAAAACTTACCACATAAAAAAAACTGTAGAAATCCTAAGAAGAAGAAGAATGATGACGCTAATGTTGTATATGAAGAAATACATGATGCGCTATTGTTGGCAGTTCACAGTTCTGTTAATGACTATATATTGGATTCAGAGGCTTTCTTCTATACATCTTCCTGCTGGGAGTTAATGTGAAATTATGTTGCAGGTAACTTTAGGAAGATGCATATGAATGATGGAAAAGTTCTGAATGTGGTGGGGATGAGAGACGTTGATATTGCACTCCCTAACAAGAGCAAATGGACTTTGTAAAAGGTATACACGTTCCTGAGTCGAAGAAAAACCTCATCTCTATTGAGCAGCTCAATGAGGGTGGTCATTCGGTAGTGTTCTCAGATAGCACCTGGAAGGTTATCAAATGAGCATTAGTACTGGATCGGAGTAAGAAAATTGACAAACTATATATGAATACAGATTTACACAGGCGAGGACACATGAGTCAGAGATGCAATATTGAGAAGTAGAAGAAGACCAATTTTCTGAAAAGTGGTAGAGCGCCAAAGACAAGAAAATCAAATCTTATACAAACAAATGATGAAGAACTACAAAGTTATGAAGAAAGCTTCCAAGTTGAGAATTTGAGCAAGTAGGAGCTGACTAAGGAGGAGATGGATTCCCTGTCAGGGAATCAAAATTGTGAGCTAGCAGAACTTTCACCAAGGAAGAAGACATTGCACAACAAGTGGGTATACTGGGTGAAGACTGCGTTTGGTGGCAGTAAGAGGTACAAGGCTATACTTGTTGAATAGGGCTTTCAGCAGGGGCAGAATATTGCTCATATAGTGGGATTTATAAGTGGATACAAGAGTAACCCAGGAAAGAGCTTAGTGGTACAAGACTACGTTAACGGTGATATGTCAACTGAGGGTGTTACTCATTAAAAGCTGAAGTTGTGCTCAACTTCAGCTGGTATTTTGGCATGAAGACAAGGGCTTCGAGTTGCAGAGATGGAGAATGTCATGTTTGAGGAAAAGGTCGGTACAACTAGTAGATGATGTAGCCAGTAGGTGATGCAGTCAGTGTTCTAGTCTCTAAGTGAGGAGAATTGTTGGGTAATGTGGAGACCCGGTCCACCGATATTTAATTAGCTTCTTAATTAAGAATCTCACCTACCTTCCCACATACCGCTCACCTATCTCCTACCTACCGCTCTCTTAGTTTCTATAAATAGCCTCATATGACTTGTCATAAGTCATGTCAATGGCGAAGCCAAGCAAGACCAAGCCAAGTCCTCTTGAGAGCTAAGAGAAATAGAAGAAGAGCGAGATAGAGGAAGAGAGAGAAGAAAATAGAGATTTTCTTGTAAATATCGAGGCGTTCGACGGTGTAATTTCTCGAAA
Organism: Phalaenopsis aphrodite; assembly: GCA_003013225.1. NCBI lineage: Eukaryota > Viridiplantae > Streptophyta > Magnoliopsida > Asparagales > Orchidaceae > Phalaenopsis > Phalaenopsis aphrodite. The sequence goes on along the minus strand of NEWO01000003.1, from coordinate 657,259 downwards.
AAATAAAATCCTCTGCAACTCCGTGGACGTAGGCAAATTTGTCGAACCACGTAAATCTGTGTGTTGCTTTGGTGTTTTTCTGTGCGCAATTTTACTTGTTCCATTTTTTGCTTTATTGCCGTCATTTTTAACAACACAAATAAATGGAGTATTCTTCAACTTGGTGTTTTTAATGCCTTTTTGCATGTCTGCCTAGATGAACCAGTTTATATGAAACAACCTATTGGATTTGTGGANACATATACATCTCATAGAGATGGTTCCTACACTTATGCTTAATGCTCATCTTCCCTCTCATTTGTGGGTTGATACCTTATTAATAGCTACCTATCTTATTAATCGTCTTCTGTCCAAAACTACAAATATTATTTCTCCCTTTCAAATGCTCTACAAGAAGCCTCCCTCTTACACCTTAAGACTTTTGGATGTTTGTGTTATCCTCAGCTCCTCCCATATTCATTTCATAAACTTTCTGCCAAATTTATTGCTTGTGTTTTTTTTGGCTATGCACAAAACTATAAAGGATACAAATGACTTGATGCTTCTTGGGTCATATCTATATCTCCAGAAATGTGGTTTCTCACAAATATATCTTTCCATACATGTCTAATTCTACTATCCAAAACATTAACAACACGCTTAACCATGTTCTGCCAATACTTTTGGTTATAGCTAACCAACCACCACTCTCCACCTCTTCTTCCTCCATACATCATACCTCTCAAATACTTCTTCAACCAAGTCCACCTTTTGTACAACCGACCAAAAGTCCTTTGCTTCCTACTACAACCACTAATGTCACTAAGTCGTCTTCCTTTGCATCTCCTATTCGTCACACTGTGCTATCTTCACTCTTCATAACCCTTTAATAAATTTGAACCTTCCTGTTGTACTCAAGCCATCAAACAAGAACATTGGCAGCATTGCAAACTCAATGAACTTGGGAACTTGTACCTTCCCACACCTGATATGAATAGTTTAGGTTGTAAATGGATCTATAAAATCAAATTAAATTCAGGCGGCTAGCTAGCTCGCTATGAAGCACATTTGGTTGCACAAGGGTTCAATCAAGAACAATGATTAGACTCTACTAAAACATTTTTTTCCAATTGTCTAGTTTCTAACTATTCGTGTCTTTCTTACAATTGTCATCATAAATTGTTGGGTAATATGGAGACCCGGTCAGTCAAATTTAATTAGCTTCTTAATTAAGAATCTCACCTACGTTCCCACATACCGCTCACCTATCTCCTACCTACCGCTCTCTTAGTTTCTATAAATAGCCTCATATGACTTGTCATAAGTCATGTCAATGGCAAAGCCAAGCAAGACCAAGCCAAGTCCTCTTGAGAGCTAAGAGAAATAGAAGAAGAGCGAGATAGAGGAAGAGAGAGAAGAAAATAGAGATTTTCTTGTAAATATCGAGGCGTTCGACGGTGTAATTTCTCGAAAAAATAAAATCCTCTGCAACTCCGTGGACGTAGGCAAATTTGTCGAACCACGTAAATCTGTGTGTTGCTTTGGTGTTTTTCTGTGCGCAATTTTACTTGTTACATTTTTTGCTTTATTGCCGTCATTTTTAACAACACAAATAAATGGAGTATTCTTCAACTTGGTGTTTCTAATGCCTTTCTGCATGTCTGCCTAGATGAACCAGTTTATATGAAACAACCTATTGGATTTGTGGATACTACTCATCCAAGTCATGTATGCAAGCTGCACAAGGCGCTATATGGATTGAAACAAGCACCACGCCAATGGTTTGCCACTTTGACTACCTATCTTCAATTACTTGGATTTCAACTTTCAAAAGCTGATGCCTCCTTGTTGTTATTTCAAAATGCTAGCATTGTCATTAACTTTTTTGTTTATTTTGATGATATCCTTCATCTCTGGTAACAATGATAATGTTATTCAAGACATTTTTGCCAAACTTGCAACTCACTTTAAAATGAGAAATCTTTGTTCTATACATAATTTTTTGGGAATCCATGTTCAACACACATCTTAAGCGCTGCATTTGAACCAATCTTGATATGGTCACGAGCTCCTAAATCGGACCGGTGTGCTTGATTGTAAATTCATTTTTACTCCACTCCCTACAAAATTCACCACCCCAATAGATCAATCTCCTCCCTATGAGCAACCTTCATTCTATCGACACTTGGTGGGGTCTTTGCAATATCTTACGTTGATCAGGCCTGACATTGCATATATTGTAAATAAACTGTGCCAATATATGCATCAGCCCCATAATAATCATTTTCAACCATTTAAATGGTTATTGCGACATATTAAGGGTTCACTATCTTCTTAATTACCCATTTATGCCTCTCCTCTAAATCTACAATCCTTTTCTGATTCAGATTGGACAAGAGATTCCTCAGATCGAAAAACAATCACTGGATATTGCTCTTTGCTTGGTAAAATCCTTATTTCCTGGCGTGCTAAAAAGCAGTCTACTGTAGCTCGTTCTTCCACGAAAGCTGAATACCGAGCTCTTACTATTACTGCAACTGATATTATGTGGTTAAGATGTCTCCTTCGTGAATTTGGTATTTTTCGTATCCGCACCACTATTTTGTGACAATATATCTGCCTTAGCTCTCTCAAATAATACAATATTTCATTCTAAGACTAAGCAAATTGCTACTGACTTTCATTTCATTCGAGATTGCATCAAATCAAATGATATTATTATTCACCACATCAACTCCCAATATCAGATAACATATATCTTCACCAAATCACTTCCTGTCTCTCAGTTCTAATATCTTTGCAACTAGGCTTACAGTCCAAGATTGGCCTATCAGCTTGCGGGGAGGTGATAAGTCTCTAGATGGTGCTGGTATGGATCTTGGATGAGAGGGCATACCCACATAATTGATCTCCACTCTCCATTGCTCTGAAACAGCTGCTCCTCACTCATAACATCAATTGGTGATATTCTTCCACTTCTCTGTAATTGTTTCTGCAAGTGTCCCCTTCTGGTAATGGTCAACAAGCCTATTTATTTCAAAGTGCAACAGACACTGTATGTGGTGTTCTGTTATTCTGAAATGAAAGCTATAAGTATAGCAATTATTTTTCTTTCTCCTTCCTCTTCTTGATTTCTCTAACGTTGCAGGTCTTCACACACCACTCAATTACAATATATTTACATATGTAACACCTAAACACCTCCTACACACATACCACATTCCCCATATGTATTTTACTTCTTAAAAGTTAAAATTATGATATTTTTTATGCATATGAAAGATTTATATATATATATATATATATATATATACATATATAAATTTAGATGTTAGATATATAAACTCACAGGAATTGAACGGAATATACAAAATTTCATTATTTTAGAAACATCGTTGCACAAAAATCAGATCCCTCTATATATGCATCATGAAAATTACTATTTATTTTAAATAAGTGTGCATTAACGATATTTTAATGTAATCATAAAATTCAAATATTAAATAAATATGTAAAAATAAAACTTGTAATATGCATTTAAATCACTAAAAAAAAATATTCATATGAAAAAAAAAAATTTGGTTTGCTCGAGTTTGTGCAGGTTCAATGGATGTGTATTCATCGTGAAGTTAACCAATATGTTAATTGGGCTACCAAAAGAGATTTGGATTCTCATGAGCTAAATTTTTCTATTACTGTTCCATTGAAGTTTTCTCGGTTGATTAAAGGGGACTTTTTAAATATTCTTTATATTCATATTAATAATTTTTCTAAATCTTATATCAGTTTTATTTGTTGTTAATGAATGCTAGAATTTTATTTATTTTTTGAGTAAGTTATTTTTATGGAAATTTTAATAGAATTATTAGCCACATATTTGTAATTTTTTTTTGATGAAATAAAATTTTTTAAAAACAATTCACTCAAAAAAGATTTTTTTTTTTCATATTCGATCACACACTCTAGAGAAAAAGACAGGTTGATCAGTTACCACCACAACATATGGAAAAAAAAAATGTTACATCAGGACACTGCACACAGAGTTACGTGCGGAGTCCAATGAAATTACGTCACATCCGTGAAGATGAGAAAAAAAATCGGTCCGGTAACACAGATGAATGTGTTATTGTGTTATTATAACACCAGAAATATTCCTAGAATATAATAACACATGAATAATATACAATAACACCTGAATAATAAGATATGAATATAACCTGTATTACTCCTTTGTGAGGACCACGGGAGCCACAAAGTGCATCCATCACAAAGCAAAATGACTCCATGGACGCAGTATTTTCCGGAGTGCATGGGCCTTCCGGCCTCTTGATACATGTCGTCTTTTGGTCTTCGTTGGTCAAAGTTTAGTCTGAGCAGTTACACGACACCGCCTCAGCCGTAGCCTGAGATGTTCGTCTCCCGCTTCTGTTTTGGTTGTTTGTCGTCCTCTCGTGTTTCAGCTATGCACCTGCAGCTCCCTCTCCAACTACCCATTCCTGCGAAACCCTAATTCGTTGCTCTTGATGTTGGGATTGATCGCATCATCGGGGCGTCGGAGTGAAAATGGTGGAAAGGAGGGAACCTCTTATATTGTCCTCTACAAGAGATATTATTGATTCTGTACTCTCTTCGGCGAAGTCGGGTACTGAAGGGAATAATGGAAGGGCGGCCTATTGGAAGCGCCTGCTGCGGCTGCCGGCCGGGATTCTCAGGTTTTCTGGCGATGGCACTGGAGGAAGCGAGCTTCACGAGAGCTCGCATCTGGTGGGGTTATCTTCCTCGGTGCTTAGAAAACTCTCGGTGACCAATGGTTCACTTGTAAGTATTTTTTATCCGTGGTGGGGGAAACTTGTTGTGGAAGAGAAGAAGGGAATTATTTATTTTATTCTGAATTTCTCGTTGATATTAGGGTACTGTTCTTTAGAAATTTGCCTGCAATTCTTTGTTAGAAGTTGGTTTTCTTCTTGAACTACCTGCTAATTTCAAAGAAGTTTAATTGGCACTTTGTTCGTTGTAGGGGTTTAGTTCTCCATGAAATTAAATTTTTTGTATTCTTCTATCATACGTTATGCTATTTATGCCCAAGTTTTCTGTAAACTTTGTTATGGTATGTTGGATTTGCTGATTTCCTAACCACGAAGAAGTGTGGCGGTGAAATGGAGGATATTTGGGCGGTTGGAGTTGGGAGATGATACAATTGAATTAGTTACTAGGTTCCTTAATGTGGAGTCAACATCTGCGATATTCACCTATGGCCTACTGTAAATTCAAGGGACTACATTGTCGAAGCACATGAAGAGCTGAACCTTCCTTTTCTGATCTGGCATCAATGATTGTCCAAGTAGTGTTGTTACGTATTTGACCTATATGAATCCGAGTCTGATGTTGGCACACTGAAATCTTTTCGTTGGCTTTGACTTTTTTAATTTTATCGGCAAAATGAAGAATACACCGTAAGATATGTTTAGCTTCAAATCCCAGCAGTTGAGTCAGGGATAATGGAGCTGATGGTTATGACATTTCCTTGAGATTTTTTATTTTTTATTTTTGGTTTCATTCAGACATATAAGAAATGGACGCAATATAACCATTTTTCACTTTCATGCAAGCTGGATCAATTTCAATCAATTTTAGCCAGTTTAATTGCGTTTCTAGTTTTTTGATCCACATGTCTACAATGTCATACTAAAGTAGAAGGTCTCTTGGAGAATGAAAAGGTGTGTGAAGAGAGCTTTGTGGGGGCTGATGTTCGATGAGGACTCGGAGGCATTTATGTTGTATAAATTTTAAGATGACAATGGTGTTTAGGATCTTATGGAAATTGTGGTGATAAGGGGTTTTTTCAAGTGAGGATTAAGAGAAAGGTTGTCTTGTAGGAGGAGAAGAATTGTTGAGATTATGAGCATTCCCGCCTCAAGGCAATAACTCGGAGAAAGCATTGATGGCCCAAGGAAATTTATGATAGATGATATAATATTTTGTTTTTGTAAGGCCTATTTGGTTGTCTGCGTGTAAGTTAAGTGATGATTAAATAAACAATCATAAACTAGTATTTTGGTAATGTGAAAGGCTAAAAAAAATTGTTGATGATCATCGAAGAGGAGTTAAGAGGATATCACAGAGAAATGAGAAAATAATAGAGTGATCTAAAGCATACTTATTTTGGGTTTCAAGCCCTCTCTTAGCTTAGTGTGGCTTTCCTCCTTAAGTGAGTATGAGTCAAGTTTAGTTTTGATGGTATCATTAAAGCATATAAAATTCATTTTGCCACTTAGCCATTGCTTAAACCTAAACTAAACAAGGTTGTAGAGCTGAGATGTACGCTTTACTGATCATCCATCATTGTCAAATTGAGAGTATATAAATATATAACCATTTTAAATCTTTGTTGCATCCCCATGAAAGTATCAAAACTTTTGAAAAAGGGATTATAATTGGGACTGAAAAGATACTACTCAATCATGAAGGATGTCTTAAGGTTTTAGGACTCCTAATGCAACTAGGATGTGGCAGAATGTAAATCACACAAAAAATTATGATTCCTAGACTAAAGATAGCTAAATGCACAAAATTTTCTTTCCCTAGGTATAAATGGATAATACATGCAAGCTGAACCAAAATGATAATGCAATAATCAATTATAACTGGGAATTAAAAGTACTACTGAATCATGAAGGATGTTTTGAGGATTTAAGATTCCTAATGCAATTAAGTTGTTGCAATGAATGTAAATCACACAAAAAATTATGATTCCTAGACCAAAGATAACTAACTGCACAAAATTTACTTTCCTTAGGTGTAAATGGATGATACATGTAAGTTGAACCAAAATGACAGTGCAATAATTGATTAAACTTGAATGAAACACTGAAAATTTAGAACCATGAAAAATCAATGAGCAAGCAAATATTTTTCCAGCAATAAAACTTAGTTGTGATAAACTTGACTAATATCAAGACTCTTGCAAGATTAATAATAAATATTTGATGGAAAATAAACTACTTGAGAAAAAGAAGTCACTGAGGTGAAGAAAATGTAAGTCTTGTGTGTTATATTAAAATATATTTTCCCTAAAGTTATCTTCCATACTTGTACAGCACTTGAAACACAATAGTGAAAATCAGATTATGAATTTCTTGGAGAAAAAGATAATAAATTATATGGCTCAAAATTTTAAAATTGTCATTCCTAGGTTAGAAGATAAGTTTTACAGCTCGCATTAAAATATCCAATTTTTGGTTTAAGTCTCGGTTTTTGGTAAATGCTGCCCCAAAATTGGAACCTTCAAATTTGAAATAATGATCTCATAGCCAACTATGGAAAACTCATCCATGTATCTTCCTAAGGCTATTGCAATTAAATGAAATTAGAAAAAAGTAAAAGATTGCATGCGTTGAAATCGAGTAGGCGCACCTCTTGATCTTTTATTCAATGGTAGAATGGGTCACAATTCTAGCATGAGTTAATTTGAACCAATAGTTGACTCCTGAGGTATGGTGGACCTGAAAAATCCGATGCATAGCTCTACACTAGGGTAAGAACAATGCACCGTATCTCACTTTTATACATAAATGAACCTTTTAAAAACTTGTGATTTGAATCAAACCAAAGCTATGCCAAGCCATGTAATGAACCTAGCACTAGGAATCAAATTAATAGGGAACATATTAAATCGCATAAGCAATCATGATACATGTCCACGCAATCTGACATTGAAAATTAAAAAATAAAAATAGAATTGCGACTATTTAAATGTTTTTGATGAGTATCAACTTGTAATATTTGTCAGCTTGTACAAATTCAACTCTAATGAATTTTATAATTGGTATTCATAATATAAATTTTGCACTTTTTGCAAAATAATTGATGAATAGTCACACATAGATTAGTCACACCAATGCACATTGTATCTTTTAAAAACACTATTATTACTGGAAATAATTTCATTGTCTTAAATAGCTTCAAGATAAAAAAATTGTAGAAATGTAAGACAAAATGTTGGATGTGAATTCACATGGCACATGTGAAAAGAAGAATAAAATCCAAAGAATTTACTGTTGTTTCATTAAATAAGATCAAATTAGACAAATTAAAGATTGACGGCACCAAAATTTTAGAATTTCTAATTTGCAAATTTTAATTCCAATATGTTGCAAATTTAAATGTTTGTGCCTTTCTTTTATTTATTTTCTCAAATGTTCATAAAAGAATCCTTTTTGAAATCAAATGCGTCATTATTTCATCATCCGCCTTAAATGTCTTTATATTAGTATAAAGCTTATATTTATAATAGTTGGCATTTAATTTTCTATGAGTGTTATTATGTAAGTTATATATCAATTGTGCGACTGATTGTACAAATGCACAAGCCTTGGCTCAATAAAAGCAACCTTCCATAATTATATCAAATGGAGTCATGCTTGTGGATCTATTGATTGATGAGTTGTATGCATACTCAGCCATATAAAATATCAAAACTCGACTGATTGTGTGCATTTTATGCAACAATATAATAAATCATCGAACTATTCGCTATCATGGTTGTCCATTCATTTATAAGTGATATTCATTTGAAAATTTAAGTTTTCTTCCTATCTTTTTCTTTAAAAAAACTTTTAGAAACAACTCATGAATCGTATTTCTCTGTTTTAGGTAATTCATGTAATTTAACTAGTGCTCTAAATATTCTTTTGCAAAGTTAGATGCATTAATTATTTTATGACATTGCATGAAATGTGTTTTTTGAGAGAAATGATACATTTTTATGCAAGTATAATTATGCTTTCTTAGAGTTCGTAGTAACATAATCCATATTCACATCTTCTAGCTTCTATAAAATTAACTAATGTCTATATTGCCCAATGCTTTTTCTTCCCTTTAGCTGTTTACTGTGAAACAATCTCTGCCATATTTTTTTTAAACTGTGCTTGTAATATCCATTTTCCATTATTGATATTGTTTTATTTCTTTCAAAATGCCCAGCAATATCGCTAATTGTAATTCTAAAATCATTAAGAGTCTGCTCTGTATGCACGGTACAAACATGACAGATACGACACAACATGGATACGGGATATATTTATTCTTGAAAATATAGGATATGAATACGTGTTGGTCATGCCATTATAATAAAAAAAGCATTAATATATATATATATATATATATATATATATATATATATATATATATATATATATATATATATATATATATANATATATATATATATATATATATATATATATATATATATATATATATATATATATATATATATATATATATATATATATATAAATTAAATAAGCAAAATAATTTAAAAATATAAAAAATAAATAAATTTAATAACATGAACTTTAAAAACACGTTTTCATTTAAATAAAAACATAAAAAATAAATATAAATAAAAAAATAAAAGCAAAATTGATCCCCATTGACCTTTAAGATTTTTATAAGTAATTATTAGTATATGACATACAAAAAATAAGCTTATATTATCTTGTATTACATCAAGAATTAGGTTTTCTTAATCAATTATTGATTAAATGAAATTAAATGATCATAGGCTTTTTTTGCTCTGAATTTTTTATTTATTTTAATATCTAACACCTATATTTTGATTTTTTACATTATGCCACTCAAATATTTCATATCACATCTAATATTCTTTTCTTTTAAGTTTTAACATGTGAAATATACCTTTTCATATTTATGTAAGGTGGCGTATGTGTAAAAATTTAACATTAGGTGCTAGATACATAAATACATACAAATTTAGTGGTATAAATGTAAATCTTCATAAAATTTTACCTTAAAAATATATCTTTTTTAAAGTTTGTTTTAAAAATATTTTTAGAAGTTTTTAATTTATTAATTTATGATACATGAATCCGACACTCATGTCCTACTCATGCCCTGTGCATGTTCTTTTTTAAGTATTATTTAAATTGGACACTTCTATGCCATATCCAAGCCATTTTCGTGTTCGATACGTGTCTGGCACTGCACGGGTTCTTTATTAGAAGTGTCTATGCATCATAGAGTCAGTTTGGGGTGTGAAGTTGTGTTGAAGAAATCAACTTCTTTGAAAGCCACGATGTGAATTATAAATATATATATATTTTTTCCAAAAGATTAGACAATAATTTTCTTATAACCACCGTACCTGAACATGATAGGTTGAAAAACAGTTTACTGTCATATAAATTTCTAGAAAACAGTTCATTCAGGCTTCATTTGATAAGAAATTCAAGCTCCATTTGGTTACTTTGAACGCCAACGCGTAGATTTGTTTTCGTTTGGTAAACCACCGTCTCTCCATGCCTCTCAAAAATACTTCGCCGCAACGTCAATTTTTTACCCTTTTAAAACACAGTAGAAGATGCGTGTTCAACCATGTGACTTTTAATGAAGCTTTGTCGAATGACGAAGCTCCTTCAAACAAAGCCTGAATAAAACTGTGGTAGCAGTTTGAAACACAAAACACAGACAAAAAGCTGTCCCAAACTGACCCCAAGTCTCTCAAAGATGAATCATGAATGAAAGAAGAGTACCTTCAAGTGAATAATCATCTTTAAGAATATTTTTATTGTTCTCAAAAGAGTTATTAATAATACCTTGTCAAATCTCTCTAAAGTCCTCAAAGATTATATTCCTCTTTTATGTGATCAAAACTATTCACCCTAACTTGCATTAAAAAAATAAAATAAAAGGAGGAAACAACTTTAACTGGATCCTTCTTAACTTCAGTGCAATGTTTAACGATGCTGTTGCAGAAACTCAAACCATTTAGTGAATTTTTGTCTTAATTTCTTTTATAAACTTAATATTTAAAGTTTGGTGTTCAAATTAAAGCATAAATTCTATAGGCACAAGTAATGCATATAATAACGAGGAGCTTAGACAATAACATATAATTTTCTATCGAAATTTGAATTTTTTTAATTAGCTTCATTTAATTCCTCACCAAGAAAGCAATGGGATGTCCATCTTGGCTTAGAACTATTGCAACACCAACATCAAGTGCATCATACAATTGAAACTATTCATTGAAATCAAACAACTTAACCATTGGTATTTAAAAGGTTCAATGAGAAGTTCTTTGGAGAGTTATAGAAAAGAAAGATGTTGATATGACTTATATTCAGGTCATTAAAGATATGTATACTAGAGTTGCTATTTATGTTCAAACAGAAGGAGGATTGACCAATTATTTTTCTATTTCAGTTAAGTATTTTTTCTATTTCAGTTGGATTACATTAGGGATCGGCTTTAAGCTCATATCGTTTTGCTTTAGTTTTGGATGCTCTTACCGAACATTTATAGGAGGATATACCTTGGTGTATGCTTTTTCGCTGATGATATCCTTCTTGTGGATAAGACTGGAAAAGAGTCTAGGAAAAACTTGAATTATGACGGTATACAATAGAGTCTAAGGGTCTGTTTGGGGCGACAACAACTTATCAATAATCTGCTGATAAGCAGCTGACCAACAGTTGATTCAGATAAGCTGGTTGATTGTTTGGTTTGTGCGTTTGGTAAACATCTGAATTGCAGTTATTTCTAGATAAATGATCATTCTGTCTCTGTGCAGTAGTGCTCTTTGCTACAAAATTATCATAAATATATATATTTGATATTTAGAAGCAAAAACTCACTTCATAATAATATAAAAAAAGAATATACACCTCACATAAGAGTGAGTATCAAGATTGCTAAAAAAAAGAAAAAAACATTGGTTTTTTATATATTTGCTAAAAAATTCAACCCTTTGCACCTTTATTCATGATTTTTTATAATCTTGACAAGGATGAAACAACAATCCTAAAGCAAATATACGGTCATGTTGATTGAAATAATTCATCCCCTTTATAACAATAATCTTGTCATCATGGTCTAACTCCTCGGATTAATCCAATAGCAGGTGTGGCCATCCATTCAATCAGTATTTCAAAAGGTTGGCTTTTTGTTCAAGAGCAAAAAAAAGTTCATAGTAGATAATCATGTTAGTTAAATACTGGAAAAATTATATTTATGCTTTGAATGGGGCGTGCACATACAATTCATCATAAAGAACAGTCATTTGAAGCCATTAAAGTAAAGCTAATTATGTACTTTCTATATAAGAAAATCTCAAATTCTCTCTTTACAACCCAAAATTTGTCAAATAAAAAGAAGATTTCATAGAACAATTATAAAAGACACTACATTTTTAAGGAGAACAAAATCAAATACCAAGCAAAGTGAAACACTTTGAAGTTGCTTGCCTTCAGAACACCAGTTGCTGTTAGCGAGGATCGATCAGCGAGAAGGAGAAGAAGAAAAATAGGAAAAGAAGATACCTTTGGTAAAACAGGGGAATCGCTTGGCGACCGAGAAGGGCGAAGCCGGTTAGCGAGGATGCGACGATCTTGTGAAACTCGACCTCGGGTGTGAAGAGTAGGGCACACTTGCGCTGCTAGGGCACGACTTGTGCGCGAGGGTAGCAAAGGAACAGAGGTCTATGGTCGCGAGAGTGATTGACGCTAGCCATATGAGACATGAGAGAGACAAGGGCAGTCGGGTAAAAGTTACGCGAACGAAGGTGGACCGCGTAGTCGATCTGGTGGCCGCATTTATTAAACAAAGCCATACGTCGTTTCCCATTAAGCTCTCCGAACGCATGAAACAAACGGAACAACGGCGTTGAAAACGCTGCCCGTGGTTATAAGCTGCCCAAAATGGGGCTTAAAGTTCTCCGTTTGAGTAAATTTTAAAGCTCAATACATGAAATGTAACTTTAGTAGTACTAAATCTAGTGAAAGAGTTATAACAATGAGTGATCAAATCATTAAAAGATGTGAATTTGTTAGATATCTCGGGTCTATTGTTCAAAGTGATGGTGATATAGATGAGAATGTTTTTAGTAGAATTCAAGTTGGATGGTTGAAGTGGAGGAATGCAGAGGACCTATTTTTGTGCTAGAGAAGTGCAACTTAGACTTAAAGGAAAATTTTATAAGATGATGGTGAGAGCTGCAATGCTTTATGACTCAAAATGTTGGACTTTAAAAGACAAACATAAAACTAACTTAAGTGTCTTTGAGATGAGAATGCTTAGGTGGATGAGTGACTTGACACTTAGAGACGAAGTACAAAATTAATGTATCCGTGAAATGGTCGGTGTAGCTCCAGTGACAGAAAAGATTAGAGAGAGTCATCTCAGATGGTTTGGTCACACTAAACATCGACCATCTGATGATTCGGTTAGGAGAGTAGATGCTTTAGATTTGACTTATGTTAAGAAATGTAGAGGTAGACCTAAAAAGATTTGAGCATGTTGTATAAAAAATGATCTTAATTTATTAGAATTAAATGAAAATATGACACTCAATTGGACAAAATAGAGAAAAAGGATTCATGTAGCCGAACCCACTTAGTGGGATAAAGGCTTGTTGTTGTTGTTGTTTTTGCTGTTACTATTACAAGAATATGTTCACTTGAAATTTTTCTTGCTTTTGCATTACATTTGAAATAATCACACATTGGCATGTGATTTTCTTGATTTCCCTCTAGTTTCTTCGTTTTTTAGTGGTTTTGCTTTTAACCTGTAGTTGTTTGCTGTTTTCATTGGATGATAATTTTTTCAATTGCACCGCTACTCGTGAAAGGCATGATGGATTGCTTTTAAGTTAATCATTATTGTTTTTTTTTTGGGCTGGCATATCGGGTACTTGCAATTATTTTACTGAATAGTATATTGCATTTCAATTGAATTAATCTACATTACCTCGAGTTTACATTTTCGTTAGTAGATGGCAAACATATATTCCTGATTTGAGCAGAAACAGAGCGAGCTTAGCTATATTCTTCCTAAATCTGCATATAAGTTAAAAATAACTTGGGCAGTCATATACTATGGAAGTAGCAAATAACAGGTATTCAGATGAAAAAATGAATTCTGAGTTGGGCATATCACAAAAAAAGAAAAAAAAAAAGTGAGTGCTATCATCTACCTATTAAAAGAGATTTGGGATGAACTTGTCACCTACCTATTTGAAGAGGAATTGATATCCAAATATATAAGAAACCTTTTATTATAGTCTTTGGTATTTGTCTTAAGCCTACAAATGAAGTTGTAAGTGTTGGAGCGATGCTTGAGTGAAATTTCGAGGCATGCAAATGTTTTTTAGGACATATACATTAAATAGTTTTAGTTTTTTCAAAAATTTGATAGTACATCAATTTGTTCTATTGTGGTAACAGAAGGGAGATAAGAGTATATGCTAATGCATCAGGCAATAAAATTCGTACATCGCACAGTCATAATGAATCTAAATTGATAGTTTATAAATCGTGTTTCTATTACTATTACATGAACAGTTAAACTAAATCGAGCCAAAAAAAGGGATTCAAAATGAACCATACAATCTAAATGATAGTTTTTTTTAGTTTTGCATTCTAAATCTAAATTCATGACATGAATCATTTTGTAAATGCTAGGGCGTCCCTTGGAAGTGACATGTTGTATGACATAAATGTAGTGAGAAGTGTGCAAGGGCCGCTACGCTGGTACCTGGGTATAGTGTCAAATAAGAAATGGTTCTCACATTACGGACGGATATAGGTAAAAAAGTTAGTCCATGAAACTAGTATTAGGATAAAGTCATGAAACATAGATACTCTCATAAGATAAATTAATGGAATTAGTTGATATTATGATCCATAGAAATATAAATATCTTATGTATTCAATAAACTAGATGAGTTGTAGAAAAGACTAAAGAAATCGATAGCTTAGGTTTTAACTTTGATATTCATGTAAGAGTCGTATTAGAAATGATGTAGATGTAATTATAAATAATAGTTTGAAAGAAAATGTTATAAAAATTAATAGAATTGGAAATAGAATTATAGTCTTTAAGATTGTTGTTGATACTAAGATTTTTAGTATTATAAGTGCTCATGCTCAAGTAGGTTTAGTTATAGGTTCTAAAGAAAAATTTTGAAATGACCTAGAATAATTAATATTAATGATACTTCTTGAAGAAAGAATTTTTATCGGAGGAGATTTGAATGGACATGTCAGTAGAGTGATAGTAGATTATAGAAAAATTCATGGTGACAACGGTTTTGGAGTGATTAATGAAGAAGGTAGAGTCATACTAGATTTTGCTTTAGCATATAATTTTGTTATGTCTAACACTTTATTCAAGAAAAGAGATGAGCTTATTATTACATATAAGAATGTGTATAATAAAATACAAATTGATTCTTTTCTTATGAGAAGAAAAGATCGTCGAGAATGTAAAGATTGTAAAATCATTCTAAGTGAGAATTTAAATACTCAACATCGATTATTAGTTCTGGATTTTAAGATGAAGAATTATAAATTAAAGAATACTAGGAATCATTCTTATAAAATTAGATGAGGGCACCTAAAAGACTCAAATAAATTTTTTTATTAGTAAACTTCAAGATTTCAAGATTTGAGATGTTTATAAAGAAACAAATTCTATATGAGATAAAGTAAGAACATTTAAAGAAGTGACAAAAGATATACTTAGAGAATCAAAAGGAAAAGCTTTTATAAATAAAAATAGTTTGTCGTGGAATAATAATGTGCAAGAATAGATAAAATATAAGAAGTTATGTTATAAAAATTTGTTTAAATGTAAAAACTTAGAAAACTGGTAAAAATATAAAATGCCCGTAGTGAGTTTAAGAGAACAATTCGCGACGCTAAAAATTTTGCTTTTAATGATTTTTATAATAGATTAGATGCTAAAGATTGTGAAAAATATATGTATAAACTAGTCAAACAAGTAGAAAAGAATAGTAAAGATTTAACTCAAGTAAAATATATTAAAGATGAAAAAAAAAGTATTTTTCTTAGAAAAAGATATTCAACATAAGTGGGTGAGTTATTTTAATAAACTTTTCAATTAAGCTTTTGAAAATACGATCGATCTTAGCGATCTTAATATCATTAATAATAATAAAATGTATCATTTTTACCATCACATTGGTAAAAAAGAAGTTGAGAAGGCTTTAAAGAAAATCTAGGGTAGAGAGTATGTAAGACCCGATGAGTTCTCATTTGAAGTGTGAAAATATTTCGAAGATTTGGGAGTTTCTTGGCTTACTAAATTCTTTAATATTATTTTAAAAACTAAAAAGATGTCTGAGAGGTGGGGAGAAGTATTTGCTCTTATTGGACATTTATGGGAGGATGTATCTTGGTGTATGGTTTTCACTAATGATGTCCTTTTTGTTGATAATGCTAGAGAGAGCACGGGAAAAACTTGAATTATGGAAGTCTATTTTGGAGTCTAAAGGCCTTCATTTGAGTAGAACTTAAACTGAATACATGGAATGTAATTTTAGTAGTAGTAGTAGTTATAGCGACAAACTTGTAAGTACATGTGATCATCTTATTAAAAGGTGGGAATGTTTTAGATATCACGGGTCTATTGTTCAAAGTGATGGTGATATAGATGGGGATGTTATAAGTAGAATTCAAATTGGTTGGTTGAATTGGAGGAATGCATTGGGCCTATTGTGTGATAGAAAAGTACTGCTTAGACTCAAAGGAAAATTTTATTAGACGGTCGTGAGACCTGCAATGCTCTATGACACAGAATGTTGGCCTTTAAAAAAGAAACATAAAACTGTGTTAAGTGTTACGGAGATGAGAATGCTTAGGTCGATGAGTGGCTTTATACTTGGAGACAAATTGCGAAATGAATATATCCGTAATAGGGTTGGTGTAACCTCAGTGGCGGACAAAATTAGCGATAGTTGTCTTAGATGGTTTGGTCACATTAAACGTTGATCATCTGATGATTTGGTTAGGAGAGTAGATGTTTTAGATTCAACTTATGCTAAGAAAGACAGAGACAGATATAGAAAGACTTGGACATATTATATAAAAAATGATCTTAATTTATTAGGATTAAATTAAAATATGACACTCAATAGGACGCAATGGAGAAAAAGAATTCATGTAGCCGAACCCATTTTGAGAGATAAAGGCTTGTTGTTGTTGTTGTTTGTATTCTAAACCTAAAATCAAACCAAAGCTGAACTAAAATGTTTGGTAAATTTCATTTTCTAACGGTTCTTTTTCTGTTGCCACTTCTTTTGTCCGGTTCAATTTCAAACCATGGTTGCTCTGAAACTGAATAGAACCATTCCCACTCGTATTCCTTTTCTATTCTTTTAATTATTATAAGTTCTCATTAAGATTTTGTATTCTTAGTTTTTCTTCTTTGTTATGCAAGTTTAGTTCACATATTACTCCTAAACTTTAATTACTCAAATATCAAGTTTTTCAAGGATAAAAGTAGAAATAATTATTGATTCTTTATTTCAAGATTTGGATTGTTGGGATTTTTTTGATGTGCTTTAAATCTTGCGAATATGTTTAGGTTCTCATAAAGAATGCTGATACCCAAGTGGGAAGGCTTGTAAAAGTTTTATGTCTTGATCATCCAGTTTTAGATGAAGCAAAAAAAGATTATAGAACTTCTGCAAATATATCTTCTTCACAACACCTAATGCGTGCTTTACCCTCATTTGAGTATTCTGCCAACCACAATGTACCCATTGATCTCGAAGCCGCATATGTCACTCCACTTCTAGCATTCAACCTTGGATTGCATGTTTCATCTCTCAAAGTTCTTCTTTATGAAGGTCAAGAAGCTTTGAATTCTCTATTTGAGGTTGAAGCTGCGGAAGTAGTGGAGGGAAAGAGGAATCAAAATGTGAATGTTGTTCTTGTTTCATGGACTAATTTACCTAGATATGCTTCACACCTAAGAATTTCTTTTGTAAAGATGCCCGAGTGTGGTATGCTTCAATCATTTAAAGGAAATTCTAAAATTGAGTCTGTTGATCACCAAGATATGATTGATTCAGCTTTGAATGATTACTTCAAGGTAGATAGATATTTAACAAGAGGAGATGTTTTCTATGTTCAAATAGACTGGAATTGCAATTCAGAGATGTGTGCTGTTTGCGGCCAAAACTCCAGAAAGATTTCCAATAATTTTGTGTACTTCAAGGTAAGATATCCATTTTCCTGTTCATATTCTTCATCATACAAAAATCTTATGGAACTTTTGTTTCTTTGAATTTTTATGCGTTGAAGCCTGCTTTTGTCTAGGTTGTAGCATTGGAACCACTAGATGAGCAAACTCTTTGTGTTAACCGCAATAAAACAGCCCTTGTTCTTGGAGGAAGTGTGGCATCTGCTATTCCGGATTTTTTCCTTGAACCCTCTATAGAGTGCATAGCTTTGCAGAGTGATACAGTAAAAAACTTGGCATCAATTATTGCGCCTACCATGTGCCCCTCGTTGCTGTCATCGAAATTTAGAGTTGCCATACTCTTACACGGTCCAGCAGGTTGTTTTAGATTTGCTACATTGAAATTTTTGTCAATCTTACGTTTACTTGCATTGCTTCTACTATGTTCATAGGGTGTGGAAAAAGAACCGTTGTTAGATATATTGCTGGCCGGTTTGGCATGCATGTTGTGGAGTACAATTGTCATGACTTTACCGCATCGTCAGGGCGAAATGCTGCTGCGGCGCTTTCTAATGCCTTTAAAACTGCTCTTAGGTATTTATTGTTAAATTATTTGATTTGCGTTGTCCAATTCTTTTCTTATTCAGTTTTGCTTTCCTCTTTCTTTAGTGTAACAATTTATAACGTATGGTTTACTTTTGCTTCATGGAATTTATTTTATTATGAATTGTGCCTAAGACTTGTGCGGACTCTTGAAACGGTTAACTAATGCAGGCATTTTTTGGGTTTCAGATTTTTATATAGAGGACGTGAAAATCAATACAACAAACACCTAAAAATTCACAGGATTCAAGCGGACTGTTGTTGCAGTGTAGTTATTGGCTACTTTTGCTGAAAAGTGAAAGATGATAAAAATTAATTCAAAAGAAAATTTTGTGGAGTTCCATTAAAAATTAATAGATAGAATTAAGGAAAACGAACGTCATGTGCATGATTGAAACTTTGTATTGTTGATGGAATTATAAGCTATGGTGAATTCAGCTAAATACAATCTTCCTTTTCATTTAATAATGCATAAAATGTAGAAGAAGGGGAATAGACGAAATGTCAAAATATTGAAGGGAAATATGCCACTAGAAAAGCTAGCTTCATACTCATTTGAGGAGAAAACTTCCTACAGGATTCTTCAAGTCTCGCACTTTGATCAATGATTGGAACTTCAGATTAATAGAAGAAAAAGAGTCTCCACATCCATATAGATTCTTATTTATGCTGTAAATTATCTTAAATGACCCGAGGATTTCTATATTTATAAATGAATGGATTGAACAATGAATTGCTAACAAATTAGAAATTGCCAAAAAATTGCCAACAAATTCCTTATAAGCTTAGCCTTCATTTATCTTCTTTTTACTTGATTTGGGCTAGGAAATACATATGATAAAAAGTGGGTATGGTCATGGGGAAGCAATGTTGTAGTAAATCAGCTTAGAAATCCCAGTGACCCAAAAGGAATGATGAGTTTTACAAGATGGACCATGTTGATGCACTCATAGCACCAAGATAGTCCAAAGTGTCCCCTCACGTATTGATTGAGGAGAGATTAAAAAAATGACCTTTGCAGGGAGTTCGTGCATGCCTACATTTTGTTGTTAAAAAAATTGAAATAAAAATTATAGCAAAAATAATTTAAGAAGAGGTATATATTTTCAAGTAATTTTAAAAAAGAAAATTTCATGCTTTCAGTTTATGAACATTTCATTGATTTTAATAGAAAACTATTAGTTTATCACCTTTATTATTTTTTTTTTTCATTTTTATAAAAGTTAGTAAATATTTAAAAGTTTTAGGAACACTGAATTTATGTGATTGCATAAGCATCTCATTATAGATTTGTATCAACAAACCCAAGGCACTAAAATATCCTCCATCTCATGTTCTTTTTTTTTCCCTGACCTTTTGCTGGCAAATGCTGAATGTTTAGATGATTTTTTTTTACATCTTATCTAACTACAATATTTTGGAGGCATATCTCGTTTCATGTTTGGATTTTTTTTTTATTTTTTACTGAAACAGTTTCCTTATCAGTTATTCACCCTGCATACTTCTTCTTCGCTGCTTTGATATGTTTGGGAGCTTATCTGCTAATGACGGGTCACCATCAGATCAAGTTGCCATTACATCCGAAGTGGCATCAGTTATTCGAGATTTTACTGAACCACTGCCTGAAGAAGAAATCTCACATACGAGCCAAATGGATGTTGGTGGTTTGGTAAGACCCTTCTAGTCAAGATTCAATAATAATTTACTACTTTTCCACAGTTTTTTTTTTTTTTGTTCCTCACAATTCGCTAATTTGTTATCAGTAATTGCCATTGCTTTTGTTTCAGCATTTCACAAATCATTACTTAGCGGAACCTGAAAGAGGTAGCAGACATGGAGTCTTGTTTATTGCAGTTGCTGACACCATTGAAAGTCTGCAACCTGCTATTAGGCGGTGCTTTAGCCATGAGATTAGCATGAGCGTTCTGAATGAAGCTCAGCGCTTTGAAATGCTGCTCAAAAAACTTAAAGGTGTTAATACTGCAAATGATGAGGTACTGGACATGATATTCACCCATGCTTTATCATCAAACTCCCTGCATTTTCTGTTAATAGCGAGATTTTACTTGCAGAACATCACTGAGGAATTTTTGAAATACTTAGCTGGACAAACATCTGGGTTTATGCCACGGGACATAAGTGCTTTAGTTGCTGATGCTAGCGCCAGATTTATACTTAGGATTCTAAATGGCAGTGACGTAGGAGGTGGTAGAAATTATAATGTTCAAAATATTGAAGGTTTTCCATTAGGCAAGGATGAAGGAGGCTCTGTTGCACTTGAGCACTTGGACAAAGAAGATTTCTCCAAAGCTTTAGAACGCTCTAAGACGAGAAATGCTTCTGCACTTGGTACTCCTAAGGTAAGCCAACATTATAAAGCTTGCTTATGTTTTGTCTCATGCCTCTGAACATGATTTTGCATGTATTAGTGAATGAAGTGGTTATCATATCTTGGTTGGTGCTTTTTTTCTTACATGAATATGTGTATTAATTGTTATTTTAGGCTTTGTTAGGGATAGCTTTCTGTCTGCTGTGTATTTCAGATCATCATAATTATGTTTTGCAAACAGCTTTCTTGTAGCTTTTTAGAAATTTTTTTTAGTGAGAAGTACTTTGCAACCAGATCAATTAAAATATGATTGCTGTAATCAAGTTGCTACTTAAATTTTTGGAAAAATATAAATATTTATGTTTCTCACGCAGCTTTTAAGAAGCTTTCACCACAACAACTTTACAACCATTTTTACAAAAACTTGTAGTCGTCCCAAGCCAACCTTTAATGCATAGAGTGAATGATGTAAATTATTTACTTTTATATTTCCTAAAGCTCACTAATATAGTTTTCTGATGGAAACTAGTTTTGTTGTTTACATGTGAGCTTCTAACTTTAATCTGCTATCTCAGGTGCCTAATGTAAAGTGGGAAGATGTTGGTGGTCTTGAGGAAGTGAAGAAGTCGATACTTGACACTGTTCAGGTAAGTTAATTTCTTTTTCTCCCTTTTCTCATATTTGGTATTATTCATGCTTTAAAAGCACGGTAGGTTTGCAGATGGGTTGATGCAGGTTTGTTACATGCATTACTTTCCTTTTCATTTAGTACATTCATGTTGGGAATATACATAGGTTTTTCAGGTTGATATTCATCATTTTCTTCCTTAAGGAACGACAGCCGTTAGTCTGTTAAATTTTGGTATAATCAAAGTTTCTACATATTGGATTTGTAAGACATACTTAGTGATTTTGCAAAGTTTAGGAACCTTATAATTTCCTTTCAAATTCTTTAGTTATGAAAAGCTTGCCTAACCAAAAATTTTAAAATCTTCTTGTTTATTATGCTTCCGAAAGAATTAGAAGGCTTCAGAGTGGATTGTAGCAGAACTCTCTTCCACAATACTTCAGATGCCAATCACTCAGTTGCTGGTCTTAATTATTGATGGATTTGTTGATGCACAATGCAGTTACCACTTATTCATAAGGATTTATTCTCATCTGGATTACGCAAACGATCAGGCGTTCTTCTTTATGGACCGCCAGGTACAGGGAAGGTGTGTAATACTACCTTAGTGGCTAGAATGATGTAGAGATGCTGTGTTTTAGACTGCAGCTTGTTCTATAAACTTAAGCCTTGCAATATTCCTACTAATGCTGATGAATATTATGAGAAAAACTGATACCTGAGCTTTGTTTTCAGACATTGCTAGCAAAAGCTGTTGCAACTGAATGTTCCTTGAATTTTCTTAGTGTGAAAGGGCCAGAGTTGATTAACATGTACATAGGAGAATCAGAAAAAAATGTTCGAGACATATTCCAGAAGGTATTGTGCTATAGAATGCACAAAAAATTCTAATTTCATCATCATATATTTATATTACATGCAACATTCAATTATCTACAGGCAAGGTCAGCACGTCCTTGTGTCATTTTCTTTGATGAGCTTGATTCTCTTGCTCCTGCCAGGGGAGCATCTGGTGATTCAGGTGGTGTTATGGATAGAGTTGTTTCCCAGGTGATTATTAATTTTGTTTATTGTACATGTCATTTGATTGAAACATGCTTTAGCTTTATAAACCTTTTTTATTGATGTTTATTTGTTGGTAGATGCTTGCAGAAATTGATGGGCTTAGTGAGTCCAGTCAGGTACTTTCATCAGCTCCATAAATATACCTTTTAAGGCAATAAATTTAAACAAAAATTCATTGTCATTTTTTATGCGTAGATGTTTTTCAAAATTTCCTACAAAGCGTTTAATTTTGGAAGATTTACATACTCCACTTAATTCTTATGTATATACATATCTTACACCAAAACTTCAATTTTTACATCTATATATCCACCTTGCATATGAATGAAAAGGTGTATTTTAGCTTTTAAAAGCTAAAAGTGGTGGTGTTTTTGATGTGATATGAAAGATTTGGGTGGTATAAATATAGAAGGTAAAATTTAGGTGGTATGATATGTAAATACATAGGAATTGGGTGGTATGTATGTATATACCCCTTTATTTTAAGTGCTAGCAATGGAACTTAACCTAGTTCAAAATTTCTGCTTCAGGATCTATTTATTATAGGTGCAAGCAATAGACCTGACCTTATTGATCCAGCACTTCTACGACCAGGCAGATTTGACAAGCTTCTTTATGTTGGAGTGAACTCCGATGCTTCTTATAGGGAAAGGTTTACTCTTACTGAATTTGCATTTATTCATTGTCTTTTGTTAAGACATTTGATATTAACTTATTTGTCTAAAATTTTTCATTTCTCTGCAGGGTTCTTACAGCGCTGACACGAAAATTCAAACTACATGATAGTGTATCTTTGCTTTTTATTGCTAAGAGATGTCCTCCAAATTTCACTGGTGCAGACATGTATGCTTTGTGTGCAGATGCATGGTTTCACGCAGCGAAGCGGAAAGTATGATAACTGACCTTTTAACACCTTTCACATTTGATTTTTTATATTTTTTGGTATAGAAAGATACATATATTTTTTAAGGATATTTAGTACTATTTTTTCCTTTTTTTTTTACAAGTATAACTTTAATCAGATATTCCTCTTGATGGGCCTTCCAAGTGCATGTGCAGAGAATAGGGCTATTCTTGGCCGAACCTGTATTAGCAAAGAAGGGAATTTATTCTCGGGGCGTTTACATGCATACCACCCAATTCCAATCTATTTACATTTTTTACTTTTTACATTTATACCACCCAGGTCTTTTATCTCATAAAAAATACCACTATTTTGTCTTCTAAAAAGTGAAATACACCTTTCATGCATATGCATTGGTATAATTGAAGTTTAGCCGTTTAGGTGTTGGATATGTAAATACATAGGAATTGTGTGGTATGTACGCAAATCTTTCTTTATTGTTAGTATACATATTTGTATCTCGGTTACAAGTAAATGTTTAAATTAGTTCAAAGAAGTTATTTTGTATGAGGATCCAGCTTTTGCAAATCGAGTTGCTGGGCCATCGTGCTAATTTACTCTAATTATTTGTTACATGCTGCCTGAATTATCTGTGAACTTGTCTGGTATCCACATAAGCTACGCTTTGTCGTCCTCTTTTTTTTAGGTTTCCCACAATCATCAAGAAACGTCAATTATAGATGATGCTGAATCTGTCATGGTTGAGATGGAAGATTTTATGAAGGTATGCTTCAAATTCATAATCACAGTGTGTAGAAAGATCCAATTGTTGGTAAACCGATGGTGCTCATCTTTTACTAACTTATTGGCAGGTATTGGGTGAATTATCGCCGTCATTATCAATGGCAGAACTGAAAAAATATGAACAATTACGGGATCAGTTTGAAGGCTCTTTGAAATAGGAGGAAATCAGATGATGGGAGAAATTCTGGTTAGAATATCTCACAAATTTTAATTAGAATCAACCTCATTGCTATAAAATTCTTTTTGAGATGAGTGTAATATTTAATTAACCAATAAAATTTATATTGTATATATTTCAAAGTAAATCCTTTTGCAATAATGCTTGACACCGAATCCTATTTTTTTTACTACAGATAAGATCAAATTTGATGATCTGGTTAGGAGACTAGTTGTTTTAAATTCGACTATGTTGAGAAAGGTAGAGATGGACCTAGAAAGATTTGGGCATATTATATAAAAATGACCTTAATTTATTATAATTAAATAAAAATATGACACTCAATAAGAAGTTGTGGAGAAAAAAAGATTCATGCCGACCCCACTTAAGTGGGGTAAATACTTGTTGTTGTTGTTTTATAGATAAAATCAACTTCATCTTTGCTTCTCTACGTGCACAATAATAGTTGCTAATGCGGGAATATGAGTTATGAGGGATTTCGTTCAAATTACACTGAAATTTGTTTTTATCATCGAATCTTAATCCTTTTAATTCTCTTCGTTGTATTAATGTCGTTGGCAGGTCCCAAACCTGTATATGAAAAGTGAATGGTTGAATTAGGTAGTCGACAACCTACATAAAATTTGTCAAAAAATCGTGACATGAATTCTTTCGATTCTTATGTAAATGCTAAGGCGTCCCTTGAAATTAATGCATTGTATGACCTGAATATAGTATGGTGTCAAATAAGCAAGGTTCTCATATTACAAACGAATGCAGGTAAAAAAGTTAGTTCATAAAACTAATATTTGAATAAAATATTAGAATATAAGTACTCTCCCTGATAAATTAATGAAATTAATTGACATTATGGTTCATAAGAAGACAAATATCTTGTGTATTCATGAAACTAAATGGGTTTGAGGAAATGCTAAGGAGATCGATAATTTAGGTTTTAAACTTTGATATTTAGGTAAGAGTCACACTAGAAATGGTGTAGCTGAATTATAGATAAGAATTTGAAAAATAATGTTGTAAAAATTAATAAAATTAAAGAGGATTTTTGTTGATACTAAGATTTTTAATACTCTAAGAGCTTATTTTCACGAACGAACTTCTCTCAAATCACCTGTAAGACCTTAGCGCTCTGCTTAAGCATCAAGTCAGTCTAACCCTTGCAACACTTGGACTTAAAATCTAGAAACTCTCTAGGAAAGAATTAAGGAGAGATTATTGAGAGAAATGAATACTCATTAATAAAGGAGTGAATATAGACTTTGTTGGAAACTTTGGTTAGAACCAAATGAGAGGGACATACTTCTTATTTATAGTTATCCCCAAATCCTAGGGAACTTTTTCGATAGACTAACTTCCAGATAGTTCTACATTGCCCTTTACATGATTGTATAGCTTTCAAGAATACTCTGGAGTTCTCTGAAGCTTGTCTGTTTCAACATATTTCTGAAATTATGTGGAACTTTTTAGAATTTTTTAAATTATTCTCCTTCTAGTTTTTTCTAGAATCTTATTTTCCATGTCTAAAAAGATGTGGCCATCCTTCCTTGAGATGGTGTGACACTCTTCACCACCTAAGCTCGCAATGCCGTCATTGCACGTTCCTCCTGATATTGTTGGATCTTTTATTTTCCACAATGTGTCTTCATGTTCCCAGTTGGCTTCATTGTTAGGTAGTTCTTTCTACTTGATGAGGTACTTCTTGTAGTTTGGTACCCATCTTAGATGATTGATTTGATCAGCCATTTTTTTATCTACTTCTTTTTATCAAAGTAAATGATTATTGTTGGTGGTGCTTGCTTAGGGTTTTCTCTTGATGAGTTTTCTTTTTCATGCTCCACGTCTCGTTTTCTTAGTCGCCCACTCAGACCAACTTCTTTTGTTCACTTTCAGACTTGGCAAATTTGAAAGTTATTGGCCTTTTTCTTTCATAACTGGTTGTATGGGAGAGAAGTGCCATACCATAAAATTTCGTGGTTGACAACTCAGTCCTTAACTCCAGCCTAGTCTGATGGTTTGCTTTTTTCTTGTTAGTAGCTCCTTTGGTATCTCTGTAAGTGAGATATTTTTAAACACGTCAATTACCGTTGCTACCTCCCTTAACATATCCTTTGGTTGCTATCCATAACTCTTAGTAACTTCCTTCAAAATCAAGGCATCTCTCACCAATTTAGTTGTCAATATACCCCCAGATAAAATAATATTATCGAGCACAAAAATAACAATCTCATCAAAACCACGGGAGCACTACTTTATATAGCCCACCTACCACACAAAATTTGGGCAAATGCTCTAATGACTGCAAACTATTTACTCAATCATCTACCTTGCGAAAACAACTCAAATCTATTGCCCTAACAACTCATTCATCACAAGAAACCCACATATCACCTCCTCAATGTGCTTGGCTGCTCTTGTTACCCCTGACAACAACCAATTTTTGCAGGTAAACTTGCAAATCAATCCACACACTACATTTTCCTTGGATACAATCCCAATCATCACAGTTGCAGGTGCTACAATCCCCATAATAATAATAATATATTCACTAAAATGTGGTATTCAATGAAAATTCATTTCCTTATCACACTCACACCTCCCTTCACTCGATAAATCACCCTACTACATCAAATCCTTTACACCTAACCCCCAATCCCCCATTAATTCCTATACCCTCAATCCCTGCCTCACATCCCCAACTTACTACCAACACTACCTTTCCTCTACCACTCCCCTGCTCAGGTCATAACGTTTCATCTTATTACTGAACATCTCCACCCATTCCACATCCAGTCCAACCAACTTTTCATTCAGTCATCACTATTACAACACCCCCATCCCAGTAATCCATACAGACATAGCAAAAAAATAGGCTTCCTAAAATAATAATAATAATAATTATATTTAATCTCACCACTCATCTCTCCTCCCTTGAAATTCCATCTGAACCTACCTAATTCTCTGAAGCAAACAAGCTTCCTTGGTGGCATCAAGCCATGTTTGAGGGGTTCCAAGCTCTTCGATAATAAGGTATCCGACATCCTACCCCTCTATGAACCAACCAGAACACTCTAGGTTGTAAATGGACATATAAATCAAACTATATTAGGACAGTACCATTGCATGCTACAAAGCAAGACTAGTGGCCCAAGGATTCAAGCTACAACAAGGTATTGACTACCATCAAACTCTTAGTTGTGGCAAAATTACCCACGGTCAGTGCTCTCCTTACAATTGCCACACACCACAATTGGCTCAATCAACAACTTGACATTCCTAATGTCTTTCTTCATAGTAACTTAGATGACTGAGTTTTTAAGACCCAAAAAACATGCTTCATTGATCTTCTCTTTCTCAATCAAGTATGCCATCTTGAAAAAGCCCTATATGGTCTCAAGCAGGCCCCTCACCAATGATAGTTTTCAATTAATTACACCCCCACATGATTTACAATAAGTTCTGCAGACCCCTTCCCCGCCGTCTATCACCACAAAAACGCAAAAAAATTACTTCTAATCTACAATGACAATATTCTCATCGTTGGCACTATCAACATAAAGCTTCGACAACTCATTACCCAATCCCTTCTCAAACATCTGAGCAACATCTCCCAGTTTCCCGACCTTCAAATTTACACCACCACAAATGACTATATCTTTATCAATCCAAATATCTCTCTACCATTCTCTAAAAATAAAAAAAAAATGCTTTAATGTAAAAATGTTCTAACGCCCACAAAAAAAAAAAAAGGTTTACAACACCTCCACCTCTTCCCCTTCTTAGAACCACACCACTTTAGACACAGCATAGTGTCACCTCCCAAAAGAGCCCTTATGGGTGGTGGGCAGCCCAAGACTTAAATACTGCTTTTCGGCCCTACACCTAGTCAATGTGGGACTATTTGTCCGTGACAATAAGCTCCTGACAATATTTAGTTAACACTAACCAGACCTGACATCACCTATTGCATTAACCATCTATCAGCCAACATATGCACAGTCATCTACACCATCGCATTCGGCTCCTCAAACGTACTCTACACTACCTAAATGGCACTCCCCCTCACAGACATTCAATTACAAAGGGGCCTTTTACCCTACGTGGACCTCAATTGGGTTGACGACCTCAACAATAGGACTCCCACCTTTAGCAACTGCTCTTTTATGGTCACAACTATTATCTCGTTTACAACGAAGAAATAGCCAACTTTCACACCACCTCCTCTACCTCCGACAACTACATTAGGAATTCAACATCTCCATCACTGAACCCATCACCATGTACTACGACAACTTCTATGTCATTGCCTTAGCTCCCATGCTCCAACAAAGCATAATTTTATCAGAGATCATCTCAAATCTAGAGAAATCCAACTTCACCGCACCCTAACGCAAGACAAAGTAACAGATTTATTCATTAAACTACTCTCATAGCAGATATCAGTTCTGATAAAGCTTGATCATCATTTTGAGGGGGAATAACAGCAAACATTCCTGCTACTTGTCCAACACAGGTTCAGGATCACAGAGGACAACACCTCATTAACCTTTATCTGCAAATCAAGCCGCACCATTACCTTAAAACCAACTCAACAAATATAAGCCATCTGATGTATATTTAAAAGACCTTTATAACCTTTGGAAACATGTATTAAAAAACAACATTGTTTATTGTAAAGATATAGAGCAAAATACAATTATATAGTCATCTCATTTTGCTGTCCTAATTTTCCTTGCCATTCCCTAAGCTAATTAATTCTACAATAATTTCGAGGAGTCATAATAATAAAATGGAAAATTTACATACATGCCACACAATTCACGTGTCTAGAAATTTAAAATTTAAACATTCATATATACTGTACTTATAACATGTGGGTGTATAAACCTATGTATGAAATGTAGTATTTTATTTTTAAGAAGACAGTGATTGTGATATTTATGATCTAATGTGAAATATTCGAGTGATAAGCATACAAAGAAGAATAATTAAGTGTTAGATATGTAAATTCATAAGCATTGTGAGCAACCAGGGCTGTCAAAACGGCTCATTTTCGGCTCGATAAGTAACTCTTGTTTGATTCATTCTTTAAGTAAATGAGCCGAACACGAATAGAATTTTCACACTCGATATATAGATGATCCGAACACAAATGAAGCTTTGTTCGTTTGTGTTCGACTCGTAAGAATTATATATATATATATATATATATATATATATATATATATATATATATATATATATATATATATATATATATATATATATATATATATANATATATATATATATATATATATATATATATATATATATATATATATATATATATATATATATATATATATATATATATATCTGTGTGTGTGTGAGCGCGCGCGCGCGTCGCAAGTTTTGGCTTGTTGGTGGCGGGGTCACTGTAAGTCCTCTCAGGTCAAGGGTTCGATCTCACCGTGTTGTGGGGGCTCTGAAATTTTAGACACATGACGCGGGCTCTCATTATGAGGCCAAAAAATGCATGAGAAATCGATATTTGGGCCTCTGTCAAATATCGATTTCCTTACACACACACACACACAATTGATAAGTATTATTTTTAAATAATTTAATTGATTACAAGGCTACAAAATAGAATAACTATATATTAAATTCTATTTAAATGAATATTTTAATATAAATAATAATATTTAAATTTGTCAACGACATACTAGGGTTATCAAAATAGCTCGTTGTTATCTCGTAGCTCGTGTTTGACTCGTTAATCAAACAAGCCGAACACCAACAATGATATTTTTAAATGACCCGAACATGAACCATGTCTGGGCTCACTCAAGCTCACCTCATTTACACCCTTACGCGCAATGTATGTAAATACCCCTAATAAATCATAATATTCTCTCAAGTCGTCATCTCCTATTCTCAAACTATCAAAATTTATCCTTCAACTTAAAAATCTTGTTTTCGGACATCAATATACTAGAATTATATACGAGCATATTCATTCACTGTAACTTAAAATAGATTCAAGATATAATTCACAATTGGGATACACCCAAAACTCAGCACCATTATATTATGAAGACAAATCCTTTTCGAGTAAAATAAGGTTTGACCAAATTACAAGCTACGCGGAGTTCCACATTTTATTAACATCCCTATCGAATCTATCTGCCCAGCAAATTATTGTTGCAGCCACACAAGTAGCACAAATGAATTAATCTAACTATATTAAACTCATTTCTTATCGCTCCTTCCAACAACTTACCCCATACAAGCTTTGATCAAGAAGAACAGTCAAAACAAAAATGCTGATTAAATGTGACAGAACTTTATATTCTGTTAAAAAATGAAGCTTTGACCAACCTGCTACATTCATTACTCCCATACACAGATAGGAAGTTGAACTAACAGAGAATTATTCTCTCTAATCTTCATCTTTTCTCTCCCAAATTTCCAACCAAATAGAGAAAGAAAACTTTATAAAATCATTGTCACCCACCCAGCAACCTCCATTGCCAACCTCACTCCATCCATCCTGATGTATATAAACACCAGACGCAGTATTACCACTCTTCATCACTCACAGCACAGAAAAAATGGCTTCCAGTACTAATCTGCTCTTCACATTCTCCATTCTCCTCTCGCTCATCCTCTACAGCACTCACTCACCATGCCATGCCGCTCGTTCTCTGCTTGAAAACGACGACGAGCCCGACATCTCTCCTTATCCAGATTTCCCAGAACTTCCCAAGCCTGAATTGCCTCCATTTCCTAAGCCTGAGTTGCCCCCATTGCTCCCAGAGCTTCCTCCCTTTCCTGAGATCCCTGGTTTTCCTAAGCCTGAACTCCCTTCATTTCCGGAGATTCCACATGATTTGCCGAAGCTTGAGTTTCCACCACTGCCTGAGCTACCGCACGTATTGCCAGAAGAGCAGAAACATCCATGAGGTTAACATGTCAGCTCAGTGCTGAGCTAATTAATGTTCCATCTTCATCGTAGTCCATCCTTCTGTTCTTAAATCTGTTTTTTTTTTCTACTCCATGTTTATCAGATTTGTTTACGTACGTATTTAATATGATGGATGTTGTTGTAAGGTTGAGCAGATCTGGAGCAGCTGCTTATGGTTATGGAGATAATTACGTATATGCTTTCATTAATTTATCCCTTTTGATTTCTTTATTTTGTAATCGCAAAATGAAATAAATAACCACTATATACATAACTTCTCAAAATAGTGTAAAGGGATATATAGAGAAGGGCAAATAAAATTATGACAAGCATAACAATTCAATAAATCATCCAATACAAGACTAATATCTGTAGAATAAATGTCCACATCATATAAATCGAACTATAAACACAAAAAAATAATAGTTATAACATTTTAAAGTGGGGTGTCCCACAAAAGTCCCGGGTTGGAAGAACAACCCAAATTTATTCCAAAATCCCATCTCTACTTCTCTAAACCCTCGTGGTCTTCACATTTTTCACATAAAGAAATGACTTCATGAGGGTCAAATGGTAGAAACTTATTCCATATGAAGCTCTGGCATAGCTTTATGTCCGGACTAACAATAATATGCCGTTATGTTAAGTTTATTAGGAGGTTATTGAAGTGAAACAACAGAAATTATTGAGGAATTATTGAAGTATTATTATGATGCTATTGTGGAGGTTAAGCAGGGGTCTGAGGTTATTTGGGGGTTATTGAGGTGTTATTATGATATTATTGAGGAGTGTATCCGCGGAAGTTATTGAGTGTAGCAGCGGGGGCTATTGGGAGATTATTGTGGCGTTATTAGAATTAATGCTCCAATAACCCCCCTAATTACCCTTCTAATAACCTCCGCAGTTTCACTTCAATAATCTTCACTGGATGTGGGCTTGATATAACACACATTGCGGCATAATAATGGAGTACTCACGTATTGTTGAGTACGTGCTCCGTATGTAATAATTTCTCCAAAGGTTAAGAGGTCGACATTGATGTTTGACAGCTTCCATGCATTCTGATTTCAGTGCAGAGGCCGAAAATAGGTAGGAAGATTCCATCTCTCCCAAAAGATTAATACTGAAGCGAAGTTTTGACAATCCAGGTGACTCCATTGCCTGCACTGTTCAACAATGGGGCCAGGAATCCATCATGTCAAAACCCAATATGCAATTCAATTTTGGGAATCACTGGAAGTAACAAAACAGGAAAATCTTGAAATTTATGGCCAAGTCTCTAACCCGTGAGTCCAAGGCCTGATATTAATTCATTTTCTCCATAATCTTACTGAGCTTCCATGAAAGTGAGATGAATTGTGATTTGGTGGTGTTGAAATATGCCATTTAGAAAGAGTACACAGTTGACATCAGTCACGTATTACATTTTGCACTTCTTACTTATAACAATCGATAGGATTCATTTCTACAAGGGGCTTATATAGCTTAGCTTTGTCTCCTCTACAATTTCTTCTTCTCACCTCGGCTCCACCACCGACCAGATGCGAGAGCTCTAGGGAGGCATCTCCACCCTATTCTGCCACAACAACGATCTGAAACTATAACAGACCGAGTGATTTGTCTGGTCGGCCCGATAATTCAATTAACAAGCCCAAATATGGAAACTGGCCTTGCCGGCCCTATCCTCCTCCCTACACACACTTTTCCAAGGTCGTCACGAGCGACATGGTGAGCGACCATGGCTACAATGAAGATGATGCAGTTGATGGTAGGGATGATATTGGGGGCCGAATATTAAGTTAGTATTTAAATTTATAGAAATGCAACTAAACTTTTTATTTCATTGTAACAATATATTCATAAACTTTTTTATGAAATTTCATATAACTCTAACTTACATCTTACAGAAAATCCCAACGAGTCTATCATGATTAAAATTTTCTTAAATAATTAATTGTCTTTTATATCTAGAAAATTATTTTTGATCGGGTGTTGCTCATGTTGTAGGAAAATTAAGTAGAAATACTTGTAACCCATGAAACTTGTTGGAAAGTAATAGGAAAGATTTTTCAATATTTAAAAGGCACAATAAACTATTCCATTCACTATAGTTTTTCTATAATAATAGAAGGATAAAGTGATGCTAGGTGGATTGTCGATAATGATGATACAAGTGACTATTGATTTTACCTTCACATTTTGTGGTGATGCAATATATATATCCCTTGATCCAAGTACTTCTAAAGCCAAGTGGTTTAGATGTTTATTAAGAGTTTTACCTTATATTGATATATATGTACTTGCTATTTTAATAAATTGTGATAATATAATAAAAGAGTTATAATATAAGTAAAAAGTGCAACATGTAATAAAAAAAAAAATGTCACATGAGACTTAGACATGAATCTTACATGAATTATATAAAAGAGGTGTCATATACTATTTTATTTCCTATGAGAAAAACATTATGGATTCATTGCTAAAAGAGCTTCAAAGACTTCTATATGGAGGTCTTCAAAAGAGATGCAGTTAAAAGGGTCATCACAGTGGAAACCCAATCCTGACTGGAAATCCCATAACATAAAGTTCAATGTGAAAAAAAAAAGCTGATTGAATGATTGATATAAACATACATATAATTGTGTTAAATTTCAATGAAAAGGAGGTTGAGCTTCTTATCTTTTTTCATAATAATCAATAAGCACCTGCAACGTGATTGTTTCTCCCACATACCCAGTATTGAATCTCATTATGTTCTTTTTTTTTTAAAATTTAGAACTAAAAAAGTAAATTTACAATATGAAACTAAAAAATAAATTAAACACAATTAAGCAAATAAAACTAAAATAATGAGATTGAAATAATTTGGGAGGAAGACATATAAATAACAATATCCTTAGAGCACATCAAGTTTTCTAGAGGCAAAACTTCGAAGTCATGGCATGGCTCTAGCTAGTTGCCCAAAATGAAGAATAAAAGTTGATGGAAAAAGTAAGTGGAATTCAAACATTTTCCGTTCCCTTTCCAAGCTCATATTCTCATCTATTTATAAGTGAAACAGGAGAGCAAAATCTTAAATATTGTTTATGATTTATGATCTATTTTGAGTCGCTTTAGCCGTAAAGCTGTATTAGAGAAATTAACTTCTTAAAAAATTGTTGTGAGAATTATAAATGTATACAACCACCATACTTTAACAGATCTCCACCATAAAAATTTCTAGAAAACAACAACAAATCAGTCTTAAACAGAATTGTGGCAGCGGTCTAAGCTGACAAAAAGCCGTCGCAAACACACTCTTAAACACCGCAAAAACTTCGGCCCATAAATTTTAAAAATATATCATTTGAACTATGAGATTTTCATTGATATTTTTAATTCACACAATAATATCCATTATTTAAAAGAAATAATAAGAAAAAGGTTATAACAATCATGTAAAAAAATCAAACTTAATTTGCCCGCAGTTGATCAAACTAAATCTATGTACTATTTGAAAATTTATTATACTCAACTTTCAGCAAAGTTGCTGAGCATAACACGTGTACGTCACTTCAACCTAAGAAAATACATGTTAATAAAGGCAATTAATCATAATAACATCTTTCATTGGAAATAAAATATACAGGTTTAAGTATCTATTTACATGAATTTCTAGTATTTTTTATATGCCAAGTAAATGTTGTGTCTTTGAATTAAGTTGAAGATAAGTGAAATATATGTGGCTATGCATCTATATAAAAGAGATTTATATTGTATTAATCTTAATTTATTCTAATGACCAAACACAATATGACAAACAAATTACTAAGACTACAAATTTAAAGTAGACATTCTATATGAAATATTGATATGTCATCAAGAAAGCTTTATCATCAAGTTAGAGTCTCAATGCATTTTGAACAAGAAACATCGTCAAATCCAACCAGCATACTATCATCTAATTTTGATGTTGTTAAAGGGATTTGAAAATAACTACATGAGATTAAGAAAATGCGGATTGTCTGATGTAGTGTTTTGATAAGTTCATTAAATTTACCAGAACGTACGTCCCAAAAACAATAAATAATCTTACATTCCTTACTTGAATGAAAATGGAAAGTGAAAAGAGCAAGTTGAGTACCTGAACTTAATTTTTAAAGTCATGACAATTGTTGCCGGTCGCTAGAGCTCGTCGTTGACCACTAGAGTTTACCCTCAACTACGAGCAACAATTGTCACAACAAACTACGGTTTTTCTATTTACAAACTATGGTTTATACAGCGAACTACGACTATTATAGCCACCAACAATGACTTTTATAACCAACTACTAATATTGTAGCAATCAACTATTGCAGCCCGATGATAACTATTGTAGCCAAACTATTATTATGATACTGTCATTGTTAGTTTTTGTAATCTAGGCTTTCCTAATTGTTGGTCATTATATTTTTGCTTAATGGCCTGTGGGCTGGGCTATAACAAAAAGCCCAGTACAATGCTGCTGTTCACATTAAAAGGCCTACAAACAAAAACAGGCCGACGATCATGAGAGTAGGATCCAATTTATAATTTAAAAAAAGCTAAAAAATTCCAATTAATTATTCTATTCAATTTTCATAAAAAAAAACTACATATTTAATTTAAAAATAAATTATTTCATTAAAAATTTAATATACAGTGCTAACTTTTTTATTACAAGGATTTCTAATATTTTTCTTCATCAAGTAAATTTTCTGTCTTTGAATTACTTTTGAGATAAATGAAAAATATGAGGCCTTACAACTATATAAATAAGATCTGTATTTTATTCATCTTAAATTGCTATAATGACCACATAAGACATCATTAAAACCTAACTAACTGATTTTCATATTTATTTTAATGAAAACTATAATATATATATATATATATATATATATATATATATATATATATATATATATGAACATGAAGGAAACTATGGAGAACTTAGTTGAACAGCTTTATAGAGCCCTTAAACTAATTAAATCGGTTGACCATGCCTAAAGTTGTGTTCCACGTTTGTTTGAGATTTAAGATGGCCACGTGATTACCAAACAAATGTATTTAAATTAAGAAAAAAATGCATATCCCTTTCCTTATGATCTAATAAATATAATTGTATTTCTTGTTAATTAATCCGAATAAAAGCTGATTACCAGCATTAAAACAATTTGCATGACATGCATAAGAAATGTAATTAATACACATCCAATTTATTGTCAAACAAACAGCTTTTTTCACACTATTTGTTTTCAATGAGAAATATTTTTGTTACGTGCATGGGTTTATGACACCAAAGTTTATAAATATAAATATCAAACAGTAGTTTATAGATAAATAGATAGAATTATGTGGTATTTATATAGAGTTTCCTAAAAAAATCACACAAATAATCAAATTTAACGTATGCGATCAAAGCTCAACCATAAATCTTAGCTTAATGAGGTTTTGTGTTTACTTAGTGGTTAATTAGTTTGAGCTTCCCCAGAGTTAGTATAAAACTAAGGCAGCTATAATGTGTGCAATATGCTTCCAAATGTATCTAATGATATGTAAATTACAATGTTCGTAGTTATGTAATTTGATAAAATCTATCGTACTGCATATATTGCAGTACTCTACTTCTTTTTTTGATTTTTTTTATATATGATCAATAGACATTACATGTGGTGTGGTCTATCTTAGGATCGAACGCACAAATGCAAGTAATCTTAGTGACGCGGGCGCAGAAAAAACCCCTGATGCAGGGAAAAAAATTTGCGT
Organism: Phalaenopsis aphrodite; assembly: GCA_003013225.1. Taxonomy (NCBI): domain Eukaryota; kingdom Viridiplantae; phylum Streptophyta; class Magnoliopsida; order Asparagales; family Orchidaceae; genus Phalaenopsis; species Phalaenopsis aphrodite. The sequence goes on along the minus strand of NEWO01000003.1, from coordinate 620,111 downwards.
ACATAAGACGTACGCAGAGTTGCGTACGTATGTAACCTGCAAACATGCTACATGGAGGATTTCAGGAGGTTATAACCACGTTATATTCCATGTAACCTACCTGTATATCGAAACAGAAGCGCGGAACTTACTAGAAGGTACAAGTAGGTTACATGGAGGTTATATGGGGTATAACGCGGTTATAACCTCCTAAAATCCTCCCTATAACATGTTTGCCGGTTACAGACGTACGCAGCTCTGCGTACGTCTTATGTACGCAAATTTTTTTCCTGACGCAGGGGGCTAAAACACACCAGCCCCGAAGAAACCCGATCTCTTAATTTCAAAAACATCTTACATAAATCTAAAGTTGTCTTAAATTTTTTGTTTATTTTTCTAATATTGTGGAACAATTAAATTTAAATCCATCTCAACATGTCTTCACGTCGTAAGGATTTGCTGCAATAACTCTATACTGAAGTACAGTAGAAAAAAAGGAAAAGATCTTCTCACGTCGCCATTTGCGTCTTGCACGTCCCAACGCCCTACTAATTTGTTCTTAATTTAAAATCAATTCCTCCACAACCGAACTTTTTTATATGATACATTGTTGCAGAAGCATTTGTGCTTTGCTCTTAGCTATTAAATTATTTAGTTTCTTTGTCGAAATTATTTAAATGCGTGCGCCTGCTATTGTAAAATACTAAAAAATATTAGGTCAGGACTCAACCAATAGGAAACGACACGTGTAAAGTGAACCAATCATAATCCATTTTACACGTGGCGTCTTCTTATTGAACGTCGGATGATCCGGAGCCCTGACATAATATTTTCTCATAAAATACATTGAAAAGAGATTCAACATGATGCTAGTTAGTAAAATACATAGTACAACTACTAAAACTAAACATTTGAAATTAATTTAAATGTTTACATTATTTGAAACACAAATGGAGTTAACCGGAGGGAATAGTTGAAGTGTTAGGTATGACCCATATACCAAGAATTTAGAGTCTCTTGGATTTGGAGAGATGTGTCTCCTGGAATTAAGAGGTGTGTCTCTTGATGTGAAGAGGTGTGTCTCTTGGATTACTGGGTTGGGGGAGCGAGGGTGTGTTTGTAATTATCTGTGGGTTTTATCTATAAATAGATGTGTAACCCTATGGGTAAGTTACTCATCTGAAATAGTGATTTTTGCCGCTTTGCTCCCGAAGATGTAGCCATCTTTGTCGATCCTCGTTAAATTTCTGTGTTCTTCTTCTGGATTTGTGTCGATTCTATTGTTATGTTTTCTTCGCCCTAAATTTCACAACATGAAGTTCAAAATATTAACCGGTCTCTTGTCCTTTCATTTTATTATTATAATAATAATTATTATTTTGCTTTTAATGAATTAGAAATTGAAATTAGAATTATTATGTGATCGTAAATTCATCATTATAGAGTGATATATTAATATTTTAGTGTTGTATAAATATCTAACATACACACACTTAGAAATAAATCGATAGAGAAGACAACAGAGGTTTTATGTGGAACACTGAATGGGTATAAATCATGACCTCTGGCCCATAAACTAACAACAGGGAAAAGAAACTAAAATTCATCCAAGACTACTATTTATCTCATGCAACTTTCAACCAAGACAGTAGCACTGGCAAGCAGGTTAGTCAACTAGAACGATAATAGGCCAATAGCAAAAATGTTTAATAATCATTCGAGACAAAGATATATTAAACGATATAATCTTTATGGTGTTATTAAATCGAGAGTTATAAAAAAAAAAGCAAGAATCAAACTTATGTTCAATAAGTTCAAGTTGTATAGATTTCAGAACAAATTGTTTTGATTTCCAAAATTGTTAATCCTACCAAAAGCTTCATAATGTGGATGAACGGAGGTTTTGCTAACTACTTTAGGAGTGGTTCCAAATTTTAACACGAGTTCATTGTTGCACTATAGCAAAATCATACATAGCACACAACTCCAATGTATTTACATATCTCACACCGAAAGTTTCAAATTTATATATATAGCACTCAAATCCTTAATATCACATCAAATGTTGCACTATTACTCTATTTAAAAAGTGAAATGTATATGTCCATCCATAGATTTAGAAGACCAAACTGTTACGTATGTAAATATGAAACTTCAGCTGTGAAATATGTAAATACATAAGTGTATGCTATTTATATAAAATTTTCAACAATGTAAAATTTGAAAATGCACAAAATAGGGGAAAAAAAACTAAAATTCATTTCTCATGGATAAGGGCACTTAACTGCCTCGTTTTGGCTAAAGGAGATGCATCTTTCAACGGAGAACAATGTTCAGTTTTAATCGTTAAGAAAAAGCTGTAAATGAAAATGGTGTGATTTTAGGCATAGGAGGTAGGTGTTTCATGGACTGGACACAATCGTTTAGGGAACTTACTTAGTCCACTTACTTAGGAGGAGTGCGTCTGTTGAAATTTCATGAGGATTGTGAGTTGTGGCGGAGGAGGGCGCTCATCGAAATGTCATGGAACCTCTAGGCAAGAGCAGAAAAGAAAAGAAATTTGAGACATGTTCATAAGGAAGAATTTCACACAACATTGGATAATGGTTTACGGCCTTAGCTTTAACAAATTGAAGTTGCTAGAGAACTTTAAGCGAATGACTAATATGGCAGTGTGGTGGTGATGTGTTGCCGCTTCGCTGTTTTTTATATTTGATAAAAATGTGTTTTATCTGTATTCTCAAAAAACTGCAGTTGAAAGCTGTTTTTTCCCACTAGATTGTGCTATCTGTAATGGCTGCCAAAGAACTGCAATCAGACTTTTTAAAAAAAAAATTGTAATAACTGCTGCAACTTTTTAAACAACAGCTTTTTCTTTAGCAATTTCATAGCTCCTTCTTCAAACAAGTCCACCAGATCGTGCTATTTGTGGTGGCTGCCAAAGAACTGCAGTCAGACTTTTCCAAAAAGAAAAAAAAATAATAACTGCTGCAACATTTTAAACAACAACTTCTTCTTTAGT
>NEWO01000003.1:587729-616930 GCA_003013225.1 Phalaenopsis aphrodite | reverse complement strand
TTTAAACAACAGCTTGTTCTTTAGCAGTTTCATAGCTCCTTCTTCAAACAAGTCCACCAAATCGTGCTATCTGTGGTGGCTGCCAAAGAACTGCACTCAGACTTTTTCAAAAAAAAAAAAAAATTATACTAACCGCCACAACATTTTAAACAACAGCTTCTTCATTAGCAGTTTCATAGCTCCTTCTTGAAACAAGTCCACCATATAGTGCTATCTTAGGTGGCTGCCAAAGAACTGCAGTCAAACTTTTTCAAGAAAAAATTTGTAATAACCGCCACAACGCTTTAATCGGCATCTTCTTATTTAGCAGTTTCACAGCTCCTTCAAACAAGTACAATTACCCCAAACACACACTTAGTTTTGCAGGATTTCGAGGGGGAATTTTAGGGGCATGATTATGGAGTAGATGAGGGCTATATGCCAGCCATATAAGTCGATGTGAGATAAGTAACATGATGAGATTTATATTCTATGTACAAAAGAGCCCCAAAAAAAAAAAAAAATTTGTTTTGCAGGTTCTTGGGTGCAATGTGATGAACGCCACGCAATCGTGAAGATGAAGAAGATCCACCTTGTTAGGACAGGTAGTTGAACGAATGGCATTCGTTCGTAAATAATATCAAAACACGGGGCAATGTACTGGTAAGAACCAACACATGGACCAGTTCAAATGCGATTGGGTCTCGAACGCGCCATTACCACAACAGCAACCGACACGTGGGCTGTGGCCCCACTCGTAATCGCCACCAATAATCTCTGTGGGACCCACATATTCTTTGGCTGGTGTCGTAACAGCGATACTGCCTTCAATCTTAAATGTCTGTCAGTCTTCTCCGTTGAATAGCGGTCACAAAAAGAAAGTAAAAATTTTTATATTGACTAAATTCACATTTAAATTTTCATAATTAAAAATATTATATAAAAAAATTACATTTATTATTATTTTTTAATAGAAAAATCATTCTTTTCATTCATAGAGAAAAGGCCAAGCGTGTGAAATTGATAAATGGATAAGAATTAGGTGCTATGTATGTAATTTTTTTCCAAAAATGAATTGGTTCTAATAGTTTGACCAAATTCAAATAGAGGATCAGTTTGACTGTTCTTTAAATTTCAATATTTTAAAATATAATAAAAATTAAATATAGTTTTTTTTTAAAAAAAAAATATGTTATGTCAGGGCGGGAAATTGATCAAGGGGGTTAGGTGAGTTGTGGAGGTTGAGAAGGTTATTAGTGGAGAGTTAGAGTTCACGATGACATCATGTAGTGGAGATCAAGGGATCACTGACGATTGAAGGTTGCATGAGTCATCAATTTTGTTGATGGAATAGGGTAGGGTCATGGTTAAACGGGATTTACATACATACCACCTAAAAGTATTTATTCAACTTATTGAAAATTTTATGAGTCTTGTGCGTGAAATCGGCTCTTCAATCGCCGTCCGGCTACCTCTCTCCCCTTGCCATGTAAAATTGATAAATTCAGTTATTAATGGTGGCCATCCTGCTTGCTCGCTCATCCCACAAGCTAGTTGTCTCGCATGTCTGTTTGGTATTGATAACATGCTTGAATTGTTTAAGGAATTAATCTGGAATCCCAAAAACAACCTGATATTCCCTAAGAGCAATACGATTCAACAATGTATGAAAGAAAATGATTTTGAAGACCACTGTTTGTGCATTTAGGAAGTAAGAGTTTCAAGCACAACAAAGTACATCTCGCTCAAGCTCTTTTGTTAAACTCGATCTATGGGTATCTCTTTCTATAAAGTTAGTAGATATCTTTAAGTTCTATGGCATGGTCCCGACTTCAGTGATTTCAAAATCTATAGCGATCATTATGACATTGGCGGCTTACATGAGGCAAATGATGATCTCCGGGTCGATAGAACTCTTTATGTTTCTTTTCACCATGCACCTTTATGCGAAGGAGTTCATGTATTTTCTTGGGAACAATATCAACTTTTGGATGTTGCAAAATAAGTTGAAGGGCTAGAAGCGGAAACTTTACTTTGCCTTTATAGATGGAGGTTGGTCGATAAGACGAGACTACTCAATGTTTAAGACGCAAAGGCTAAGCTGAAACAGTCGTACGAGCTCCTCTAACATGCCTACAAGGTAATAGTTGAGGAGCTTGACGCACTCAAGTACTTTTGGACTTCTATCTTCGGTAAAATGATGGCTCCACGACTATACAAAATATTGATCGAGGAGGTTTACATTTTCAAGATGCCACAAAAGATTAGATAGAGACCATCTTAGCTAAGGAAAGTCAAGAGAAAAGATCGGGTATGATCTCAATAGATATGAGCTACTATATTTACTTGATCTCTCTTTTATTGTTATCTTTTAGTAGAAAGGGACAAACAAGTTAATCCTCATAGAAAAAAAAAATGTTTAAAAGTTGAATGACCAAAACTACCCATAGTCTTTTGCAGAGATTCTCTCTTTCGGCTCGGTGACAAGGAAGAAGAAGTGGCTGGCGGCGAGATGACTGATGAAGGAGAGTCAAAATATCAAAAGGGAGAGGTTGGTAATACCTCTTAAGTAGTTTTCTAATACTTTTGTTGATCCGCTCTCAACCTCTAGTCTCAGATAGGTGACCAGTATCCTCGAGTTGGGAGAGAGAAATTCTTACCCCCTAGTTAGGTGGTTTCTGAAGGTCGAAAAGATAAGCCTCTAATCAAGGGAAAGACAACTGTTGGAGAGGAATAATTCTCGGAGTGTGTCCATTAGGAAGAGGAATGAAAGAAAAAAGAGAAGGCCCTCATAAAGGTTGATCCACTTTCAAAATGGGGGTTGGGTTTTGAGAACCCCAAAGATGGTCTTGCTAAAGTGCACCATTCCCAAAAAGGAAGGAAGATGACGTGATGAAGTTGTGTAAGGGGGGCGACAACCTCGTCGATAAAATGAAGGATTGCAAAACCTAGGGAGTCAATGGGGAAGACTGCGCTTATCGCCTTTGTACTGCCCTTCCATCTCCTTTCATACCTAGTACTTTTGTTGGTATAAATAGAAAGGGCTTTTGATTGGAAGATGCTCACCTTTAGGCGCTAAGGTGGTAGGCTGACAACACTTGGGTAACTTTTTATCAGTGTCTGCTTCTCCCTTTGAGGTAAGGTAATGTGAAAAAGAAAAACTCATGTAGCTTACACAGTCCTTGCTAAATAATATCTCTTCATTGGGAAAAATATTTTCATACTGAATACGCACGCATCTCAGTGTGCGTAATAACTCCTCAATAACCTTTGTTTCGGGGTTATTGGTAGGTTATTGGGTTATTAATTCCAATAATATATAACCTCAATAACCTCCCAATAACGTTCGCGAGTTCTATTTCGGTGTTATTCATAGGTTATTAGGGGGTATTGTGGGGTTAATGGAGTACGCACGTAGAGCTTCTAGTTTATTCCGTATGTAAATATTTCTCATTCATTGGAGGCAACTTTTTTCCACAGCAGTAAAGTCTCCTAATGGTTCTTCGAATGTAGAAACTGGTCTATTGCAAGAGTAGTATAAGACTTAGAAATAGAGAATCGGCTACCAAAAGAATGCATGTCAACCATGAAGACCATTTGGAGTTCAACAAGGAGCTTTCGACAAGCATTAGGTAGAGGACCATCTTGTAAGGGAAATTCTGAAATGGGATCCAATACTGTGTTAACCATATGATGAAGCATAGAATTGCCTCTTCATAATCGGTTCCTATGAAAAAGTTTGCAAAATTGGTGTCTGATTCCTAGGAGGAAGGTGATAGCGAGGAAAGGAGAAAGTAAGATTCTTTAAATGTATAATCCAATAGCCCTAGTGAATCCCTCTCATCCTTCCAATGTTTAAAGAACTGTGAAAGTCTTTTAAAAAATTAAATGAAATGAAATTATGTATATATCATTTATCTGTTGCTCTTATATTTCTTTTTTTCCTTAAGTGGATGTATGAGATTTCTATTGTTGTTAACCTCTTTTTTCTCATATGAATGTAAGACCTAAAATTTGGTTGTCTTTTTGTGCTCCTTTTGACTCGGTTGGCTTGGCTAAGATGGATTTACTCGGCCAGTCAAGTAAGTCTCACAGTCTTCTGTTGATGGGTCCTCTTTATCATACTTTTTTTTCTGAACCGTTAGATCTCTTAAAGATCCGCGCTGACACATTTTTTATGTACAGAATCCAAATTTTTTTCTGAATATTGATGCTTTACCCAATTGCTTCTTTTTATTAATAATAAATCTTCAATTACCGGTTAAGCTTCATTTGAATCATACTTAAGGGGTTGAATGTGGCATCGTGCAAGATTTGAAAACTTAACACAAAAAATCAATTGCAAATGGAACATCTTTCTTTGCTTGAATTAAGATTTTATTATTAAAAGTTTAGCTTAGACATAAAACAAATTAGCATTAGTAAATGAAAGCTATTGCATCAAGATTTTTTTTGTAGTTAATGATCTTGCAACTTGGTAAAGAACTGAACCACTTTCTAGGGTTAAGAAGCTAATTATCAATTTTTTGTTCATTTACGAAGGAAACGTGATTGATGTCTTACTTCCTCAAGCAGAAATAAAAATGCCAGCACTCATCCACTTCTGTTATTCAGAATTTTCGCTAAGAAATCAAAGCCTGACAAATTTATTGAAGAACTGTAAATTATTTCAGATTCATATATTGTTTGGGAAAAAAAATTAAAAAATTGCTGTGAAAAAACAATGCGGTTATAAATATAATATTAACAAAAAATATTTAAGTTATGTAAATACATAGAAGTTGTTGGGTATGTTTGTAAATGCATTTTTTTCCCGTTAAGTTTCCTCAATAGTAACCTCTAATACATATCACCTAATTTTTATGTAATTATCTATCTAACATCTAAACTTTTCTTTTTATATTTGATAAGCCTTCAACAAATTTGATGTATCGAGCACTAATCTCAAAGCATGACACTGATCTCGAGAAATTTTTTTAAGTAAGAAATAATCAAAATTAGATCAAAATTAATCCAGAGCTCCGATTTCGACAAACTGATAGTCGAACTGACTGGGTCGACTAGACGGACCCAACGGTACTAAAATTAATCCAACCCATGTCAAATCAAACCCAGAACAAACCAATAAACCTGTTTTGGAAGCTTTCCATAAATTTCTTGGAATGTCGGAAAGATTTCAGATATGGCAAGCTCATAACCGAGTTGAGCATCTTGACAGGACTAATCCAACGAGCTTGTGATCGCACAATTTCTGCATTACTAAGTTACTCAATTTTTCTTCAAATGCCCGTCTGCTTGAGGGAATCTTTATGGGGCGCATGATCAAAGTGGTTTAGATTCCTTCATTAATCGCAGCCGGGTCTCTATAACTAGAGTCCCACTCCTTTCTTGAGAGGGGGCTGGACCTTGAGGCATGAAGAAGACTGAAGCTTGGAGAATACACTGAAGTCCAACATCACTTATGCACCAATGATCCACTGCCCTCCGACCAACTTTGGTCGTTGTTGCCCTGCGGCCAACTTGGGCAGCCGCCACCCTCCGACAAACTCGGGCCGCTTTCGTCTCTAAGTTGTCGTCTCTAACACTTCTGATCCGACCATCCCTACCTCTGACAACCGCCACTACCAACCACCAACCATCATCAATTGTCGACTACTTCTTGCGACAAAGCAACCTACGAACCGACACCATTGTCTCCTATGTCTTGTTGACCTTGAAGACGGTGCATTGAAGGCTCAGCTATTGCTTCTTCTTGCGACCACTCCCTACCGTGGAGCTACAAATCCTTCCACACATCAACATTATAACTCAAAAAATTGTGTAATATTTTTTCACCTGTAAGACCAAATACCATATCTATAATCACCAATTTATAATGTATCTCTTCAAATGTACTAGGTTCCAAAATTTTTTTCCTTTTCCGTGTTTTTCACGTTAAAAAATCTTATGGTGTTTTTGTCACCTGAGTCTGCGTTGGGTTTTCTTTCAAAACTAAGACGTTAATTAATCACACTAACACCGCAAATTCTCTTGCATACTTTAATATTTATATCATCCAAAATTTTCAAGTTATATAAGAATATTACTATTTTATCTTTTAATATATATTATTGATGCATAAATAACATTACATATATATATATATATATATATATATATATATATATATATATATATATATATATATATATATATATATATATATATATATATATTCAAGTTTTGTTGTGAGATATGCAAATACATTGTAATTAAGTGGTATGAATGTAAATTTCCTTAAGCAAAGTAGGGCCTGGACAGTGAAAAAACATAAATTTATTTAAATTTATTAATGAAATATTTTATATGTGAAGTATATCTATAATGCAAACGGTATTTCAACTTCACATAGGTCCCCATTCACATTAAAAAACCATTAACTCGATACCACCAAGTTGAGCAAATCAATTTTATTTTAAATTTAATAATATTTTTTTTTCTTTGGGAATTTAGAATTTTCTCTTTTGATATGTTTATTGGTAAAATTGACGGTGTAGAGATAGCTGATACCGTCCTTCGATTTAATAAAAATACATTGAATACAAAGCCATGTTAGCTGCTCCAGACAATTAATTATGGTCCATCCAAAGCATTAATCTCAAAATTGCAATTTAGGAAAATATATATTATAAAAAAAGTATTTTGGCCATTATTCAAAATTACAAAAAAGAAACATTTAAAATGTTAAAAAATAATTCAAGGATTTTACTTATTCAATTATAATAATTTATTAAAATTTCGCTTCATGCACCTTAGTTCTATTTGGGGCAACTGCAGTTTCTTAAAGTTAGATCACAATTAGAAAATTGCCACCGCAAATAGCTATAACTGTTGAGCAAATATAGATTTCAGCGTCAATTTTTTAAAAGTGTTAGGAAATAAATCAATGGCAGGTGTTATGAAATAAATCAACTGCATTTATTGCTCTGATATTGTGTAATTAACGCTGATTCCATATGCTGATATCTAGGCTTAATTTCCACTATTTATTTATTTTCTTTCCTATTCTAAACCTTAGAATACTTGTATAAATATCACCATTTGTACAATGAAATAGATGCACCAAAAAATACAAATACCTTTTCCTGTATTATAAAGAAATGTCAAAACTTAATTTACCAAAAAAGAAAAAATTATGATGCAGAACTGCACCGTCGCCCCAAACAGACCTTAAATTTTCACAAATTTACAAGTATGCTTTTTAAAATTAATTAAATCAGCATACAAAATCTACTCCAGATATTAATACACGTGCAAGTGTAATGTTTATATATCTATTTTTTAAAATTTATTCAATTTAAGGCAATTTCAATCGCCAAAATCAATTCAATCAAACATTAATCTTGAGAATAATGTGGGGCCTCAAATAAAGCTGATGTTGACACAATTTTTTGCTTTAAAATTTTATAAGAAAATTTAGGCTATATGAACAATTATTTAAAAAAAACAAATCATAAATTTTATATAATTTTCACTTAATTTTAAATAAATTATATTTAAATTAATTTATACTAAATAAAAATAATACATGATTATTCTTAGTTCTATCGCCAAATAAAGATGAGCCCCACAAGCATTGGCTTATTGGATGACGACAAAGCTCGCTGTTTAGCGCTGTGCAGAAGATCAGTGGGAAGGTATCTATACTCAGCAGTCACCCCGTACCTGCCAGTACCATCTCATGTACCTTTCATTTTTCAATTATCAAATAAATTCTCCGAAAAACATCTCTCCCCTCTATATTATATGTCCCCTCATCTATTCCCCTCTCCCTCACCCTCCGTTTCCTCTCTCTTTCTATCTCTCGCGGAGTGAGAGAAAGAAACCCTAGCCGGATCCACCGGCGCTTCGAGGATGAAGAAATTGATCAGACGGCTGGCGAAGGTGATGGATTCCTCGCAGTACGAGCCGCTTGATGCGGCGAATAAGAGGGTTCGAAGGCGGGTGCGAGTGCCGGTGGGTCACGTTCCGGTATTCGTCGGCGAAGAGATGGAGCGTTTTACGGTTAGAGCGGAGCTCCTCGGCAGGCCGGCGTTCGTAGAGCTTCTCCGGCGATCGGCGATGGAGTACGGTTACGATCAGGTTGGTGTTCTGCGGATCCCGTGCTCGGTTCACCTCTTCCGTCTCCTCCTTCAAACAGCCGACGCCGGTATCTAGGGTTTGGGGCTTCAGGCTGGATTGCCCGATTTAATTTTCTATTACCTATCAATCTCTATGTTTCTCATGGTATTGAGGTATCGGCCCAATGTCTTCTTCAATCCGCACCTACTTTGACCGCATGGAGACGCTCTCATGGTTTTTTTTTTTTTTTTTAATGTGTTTCCCGTTTAGCCATGTTTACTGCTGGTTGAAGGGCTTAACAGTGGAAATGATTTGAGGGTAGATTTGTAATCGCTTTTTTCACTTTTTTTTTCTTAGTTTGGGAAAATGTTTTAAGGAAGGTTTTGTATAGAAGGAATTTCGTGGAAAGGAATATGATTACGATTTTCAGTATGAAATTACGTTAATTTCGCCCATGTTTGAGACGAAAATTACGGAGATGGTATAGGGGTTGAAGTGTAAAGATATGGCAATTAATGATGCGGACCGAAATTAATGTAGCTGGTAGGGGTGTATATGGAAAATGTCTGGGAGAATTTTGAGCACCTTTGTGTTTTTCTTATTTCAGCTTAATTTCGAACTTGGATGTGTTTATAGAGAAAAAATATTACCTCAGGAGTACTGATGCATCAGCACTTCAGTGATGAGGTGCCACGTGTGCAATGGTCCCACTAAAATGCCACGTGGCATCTCCTCATTGGAGTACTCATGCATCAGTACTCCTGAGGTAATATTTTTTCGTTTATAGAAGTGTGCTCTTCGGTGTTTTAAGTACATTTGCCGAGCACAATTTGTAAAATTTTCGCATGTAATTTCTTTTTAACATTTTGCATTTTCCTTCAAACTATTTATAGGGAGGATTTACATAAATTTTCTACCTTCATATATACTTACATATCTGTGTCGTGTACCCCGGCTTATCCATGATATAGGTCCCTCAGGTCGGGGTTCGAATTCCCTCAGACACAGTTGTTTTTAAAGAGGTGATACTGGAATTTTTAGACACATTGATTGGAGGCTTGTATAATAACCTCTTGCCATATACATGAGTTTCTTGCCCTTAATACTTTAAACATTTAATTTTCAACATTAACAAACAACTTTTGACTTATATTGACAAACAATCTCATTTTTAGCAAAAAAAGATGCGTTTTAGGAATGAAACAAAAAATTCTAACATGATTTTTTATATAAATAATTCAAAAGACAATAACCAATAGAACAAAAAACAGGCCAATGATTTAGAAGGAATGCACAATCCGCTCAATTACAATCATGAATGAATGACATCAAACTCTCCATAAGAACAAAAAGTGATTCATGCAATAATTACCAATTTCACAAAATAGAGATGGAAGATTCCTATGCAGTGTCCCTGTGAAAATTAGGTTTTTTATTTTATTTTAATTTTTGCAAAGACAAGTAGAATAATTTGTGAGAATTGACTCTTTCAGGAGGGAATATGACGTACAGAGTCTGCATGCATGCGAACTCCTTGTATTGTTGTGAATATGAGTACATAGTGGACAATATTGTTGTACAAAGAGTTTGCATGCATGTGAACTTTGTATCTAATATTTTTACCTCTTTTAGACATGGAAAACATTATATGCAGGTCTATAACCAAAATTATAACAATTAATAAAAAAAAACATAGCAAAGTCATAACATTAAGGGAAGGACATAAACTAATCAAAATTAAATTTTTAATGCATTCTAATTTGAGCCATATAAAAATATGTGTTCTTTTCCTTATCATCGTCACCATCAATGATATTTCTTTTGTGCTCATTCAAGATTAACTCCTTAAACTACAAGTATGATTCAAGATCAAATTAGTGAGAACAATAACCCAAAAGCCTATACATCCATGGCCTCCCCCACCCAAAGTGGCTCCCTGTTGCAGTAACAACGAGATCACCACTATCATCTTGCACACTGGCTTATGCGTATGTTTCTAGTATGGATTCCTAAAATCAAAAGATGATTTCTTGACATCAAAACTTCAACACCTAAAAAAAAGAAATGCAATATCAAACATATAAATAAATAATTTTAAAAAATTGATTAAACTTGTACTAGGACAAATTCAAAGATTACAAATAGGTGGAGTCTGATTGCACCGATCAATTATCAACTTAAAGCTCTTAATTTCATCGACCAAGCTCTGTTGCGAGCTTGTTATGGGGTGGGCAGCCCCTTGACACTGAGAAGATTTTATGTACATTACTCCTCAGAGCAGTAATCGCATCGTTACAATATCAACATCGTAGTGCAACTGTAGCAAAGCTGAGGAGCTGTCTTTGATGGGCCACAATGCTACTTCTCACGAAAGATTTATGCTGAAGCCTAAAAGTAAGACGCTGCAGCGCTTTAGCACTCCCGTCTTAGCGTTGCAGTGCTACATACTAACTTTGCAGCTCCTCAAAACGGGAGTTCATTTTAAGCAATTCTTTCTGCGATTTTTGTGTGTGATTTCATATTCTTTTCATCAAGGAGTGGAGTGTGAGTGTCATTGTGTGTCCAAAGTGTGAAGAGGCTTCTCTATGGTGCAATTTATACTATTCTCCTCATTTTGATTAATAGTGAATTTTTTGTGTGGGGTCACTCCATGATTCTTAACCATGCTTGGGTTGTTCCATGTTAAATTTGATGTTTTTCTTAATACTTTTTTGCCTTGTGCGCTTCTGTTCAAAGATCTAGTACTTAGTGTTGGATGCATTGATCCTAGTGATAACACCCCTACACTACTAGGCAACATTATCCAAACATCCCTAGGCTATCATCTAAACCGAACTTCTTACATTACATCTCTTCTTCAGCAACTTGGCATGACTTCATACAAACTGGTATATAGACCTCACCCCCCATAAGTTGCAACCCAACCAAGCTTCTCTACAAGAATACCACGACATCACCCAATACAGAGCTAGCTAGTTCTCTCTAATTCATCACTCTTACTAGGCAAGACATAATTTTCACCGTCAATCGCATCTATTAGCGTATGCGCCGATCTATTATCTACCACTTTCAGTACATCAAGCATATCCTACGATATCTCCAAAGAACTCTCTTCTTCAGCCACCCTATCACCAAAGGAAATTTACAACTTTGCACATATTTGTACTTCAACCAAACTGTTCATTCCGAGGGTAGGCGTTCAACCACAGGATTCTACACATTCATTAGCAACACTCTTACATTTTGGAAAGTTCAAAAGCAAAAAAAGTGGTGGCTTCATCTTCCACTAAAGTTGAGAACTAAGCCCTAGCTGCCGCTACAATAGATGTGATATGTCTTCGTAGACTTCTTCAAGAGTTGCACGCACTACAAGTACTTCCCCACCAATCTACCACAACAACACCTCCGTTGTCATTATAACTCAATCCAATTTTTCATGCCCGCACAAAACATGTCGGATTGAACTACTGCTTCATTCACGATTACATCGCATCAAAAGCTACTCAAATTCTACACACTAGTTCAACGAATCAAGTGGTTGATATCTTCACGAAAACTCACACCTCAACTACATTCAATAGTCATCAGATCAAGCTTACTATCACTCCACATGATTGTCAGCTTCAGGGGTAATAACAACCCTACACTGCGGAGCAACAAAATACCTTCACTGCTCCATGCTACCAATCGAAAGCCTTAAGACCACTTCTCCCTCTCCAACAAATTCCAAAAGCTCATATATATACAAGAAACAAAGTTTGTAATTCTAATTTTATTGCATTTCACTCTTTTCCCTATGGCCGCTTGTTCCGGTTTTCTCCACTGCAGTCGTCTGCTTTACATAAAGATTATGTGGTATAAATATAAAATGATTTTTAAAAATGCTGCCATCGTTTTTAAGAGAAATTTTTTCATATCTCCACCGTTGATAACCGCAATCAATTTTATTTTTTTTTAAAAAAAAGTTGAAAGTGAGGTCTACTGAAATGCATATTTGCAGTGATCGACGATAGAGATCAGACACCGCATGCATCTCTGCATGGGTTGTATGTATGAAATGATTTTTCCGTCTTTAACGACCAAGACTACAATTTTTTGGACTTCAAACAATAACACAATGATTCTTTAGAATCAAGCAAATATATTCGAGATTTGAATATTTTTTCTATGATACGTAACTAATCAACAAAAATTTTTCACCGTAATATAATCAACATTTTGAGTAACATGTGAGTCCAATTTTCTAATATATCCAGCTGGATTCTTATTTTATTAAACAAACCTCCAAGAAAGAGATGCCCGCAACTTGCTTGAAGATGCAAAAAGAAAAATAATAAAAAAGTAGCCATTTACATACATACCACCCAATTTCTAGAGAAATTATTGCATATGGATACCACATGTGTTGAGAAAATTAGGGCGAGGAAAAACTAGAACGACACAAATCCAGAAGAATACAGAGATTTAACGAGGTTCGACAAAGATGTCTACGTCATCGGGAGCAGAGCGACGAGTTTCTTTCACTATTCAGAAAAGGTTACAGAATAGAGGGGATACCTCATGAGGTTACTAACCGACCTATTTATAACCCCAGGAGTAGACCCTAAACAGAATATGTAATTACAACATCACCCTTGTACCAAACCGCGGGGCTTTGCCCCCGCACCCCAACCCACGTAACTTCCAAATTTGGACAGATTCTTCCGCTCCGCTCTGCTCAGCTTCGATCCAGCGTCTGTCCCGATATGGTATATGAGCCATACCATAACAACATGTATCTCTGAATGAGGTGTCCGATCCTGACCGTAGATCACGGTGATCTACGGTCATGATTATTTCAGTTTTTTTTTAAAAAATAGGTGGGGTCCACCGAAATACATCCTGACCGTAAATCACAGGATCAGACACCTCCGTATGGAATAATTTTTTCAATTTCTACACATTTACATATCTAATATAAATTTAAACTTCTATATTTATACCATTCTAATTTTTTATTTCCCAAAAAAAAAAGTGATTCATTATTTTAACTATTTAAAAATAAAATATTAAATTAAATCACACTAAATTATCATATATAGGATACGTACGGATAAGCTATTATGTGAGACAAAACTATGCGGAGCCCCAAAAATATAATAATATAAATTGAAAAAATAAAACAGTTCGATTGATGTCTAATGTATCGATAAAATACGAATCCATCGTGCATGTGAATGTGACCAACGGCTACGTCATTTCTTTGTCACAATGATGGAGTTACTAAATGAGAGTTAAATTAAATGTGGTTAAGTGGGGGTGTCAATTTAATTCAGGGGGTCGAGTTCGGGGGCCGGTTAGAAAATGACCCAAATTGAATAGGTCTAATTATACAGGTCGAAACTTTCAACTCATACTTGATCTGTCTTGAACCCGACTGTTTAGCATAAGAAATAACGATTATTGGTGTTAAAATTAGGTTAATTCGACACATTTTAGAGTCAATTCGGGGTTGGCTGGTTAATTTCAAATCAACTTATGGTTGACAAGTTATTTTCAAGCTATTTTTAGGTCAGCTAGTCTAATCAAACTAGAATCGAAAAATTAAACGAATTGGGATATTTTATCTGAACTCGACGCAAAAATTATTCGGATCGAGTCAGGTCGGGATGGGTTAATTTTGTACACCGTTAAATTTACATAAAAATCATAAAACATTAATATTTTCTATATTTAATATCCAAATTTTAATATTCACTTTTCTAACCTTTTTAAATTACAATACAATGAAAATATATCAATGAAAAAAATACATTTGACATAAAAAAATTAATACATGTTACATTTTTGTGTGATCTTGAAAACTTTATTGTTATATATATATATATATATATATATATATATATATATATATATATATATATATATATATATATATATATTGAATTTACCCAAATTATGAGTATTATGAAGATATTATTGGAGTACTCACAGATTTGTTTATATTAACTTAATAAATGTTTATAATATTGATATTTGATGTCTAATTATTGAAAAATTATTTTATACGGACACCGTATGCAAAGATGCATGGGACGTACGATCTCCATCGTTTATCACAACAAAATTAAAAAAAAAAATTCAAATATAGCCCACCGTCATACATCTTTGCTGTGATGGACAATGGAGATCCGACACCATATGCAGGTCTATGTGGAATAATTTTTCCTAATTATTATGTGGGATATTGAATATGAACGATGCGGTATGCGTGTAAATTTCACAAAATCAAATTACAAATATATCCGGTTAGTGCTTGCGTCAATGGAGATTTATTGCATTAATGTGGTAAAATTTCAGGACAACATAAATACGGAAACTTCTTTTTAAAAATACGAAAACCATATCAAGCACCGGCTTCTAACTAGCTATATATGTAAAGTTCCTCATAAATTACAATTTCCAAATCAGAAAAATTAGGGTATATTAATAAACTAATTAATTACGTGTGCATCAAAAACACTCTGAAAGAGACTTTAATTCTATTTTTAGTCACTAATACTTAAAATTAAGGGGGAAAATAGCGACTTATCACATGGGTTTATATTAAGTGAAGGGTGCTAATTAATATGGATGTGATATCTAAAGTTTGTTGATAATCCCATACTGTTCTACTTTATATTATAATTTTTTTTATTAATATAGATATAATTTTATCATAATGTGCTCTTAATTTTATGAATATTCATTGATTATTTCTCATCATGATTATATAATTATATTTAAGATATAAGTTTATTTTAACTATGTAAAGAAGCTAAACTGTTGAAATAGTGACTTACTATATAATTGTGAATTTAATAAAAAGGTATTAGATTTTATTTTCAAATCATTCATTTTAAATATTTATCTTGCAAGATAATATTGATTTGCAATTTTGGAGAGGGACATTAAGTACTCATTTTTTGGACATTTGGGTACATACCACACAATTTTTTATATATTTACATATCTTTACCTTACATTTCAAAATGGTTATATTCCAAATTGGTTAGAGTTGAATGATTTTCAAATCTATCATACATTGTAGCCCGTCATTGCTGTCGTCTCTATTAACTGCCACTCGTCGCTTGTCGCTTGTCACCTCATGTCACTCTGAGTTGTCAGCCTTCGCCACAACTAGCAGTTCGCTGATGCTCATCCACTTCCCTTTGTATGTTGCCTCTAACAGTCGACCACCACCAACCGTTGGCCATCAGACAAGGAAAACCGCCACTTCTTAATGCAAGCCTATCACCATTATTGTCAATTACGTTCTACATTTATTTCATTTTCCGTTTAAGCCAAACATAAAAACGTAAACATGTAAATTTTTATATTTATTTCTAGAACACCCAAAACCTTAACATCAAATAAGAAATATCATCATGCTTATCTCTTAAAAGTGAAGTACACATTTGGTTTTATGAGCCATAATACATGTCAAATGGGCATATTATAGTCAAGAAAAGCAGCTCAAATTCATCTAAATTAGAGTTAGAAATTGCTGATTTCCTCTTTCAATGGGCCAAATATTTTATCATTTTACTGACACAATTCTTTGACTTTGTCCTCCAATAATTGTAGGCACGTTCAGTGTAAGAAAATCGAAAAGTCAATGTTCAATATTCTGATCAATCAGGCCAGACTTGACCGCAATGAGCCCCAAACCGTTCACATTGTGCTCTCCTTTGATCTAATCCATTGAGCCCAAAATCCCTATGCATGCCCACTAGGCCCTAACATAATTTTTTTTTCTTTTTGGGAAATTACATACATACCACACAATTCTAATTTATTTACATATCATGCACCTAAACTTAGTTATTTACACTTACAATTCTTTGGTGTTATAAACGTATGCATGAAAACTACACTTTACTTTTAAAAAAAGTTAATAATATTAGCTTTTTGACATGTTGTTTAAATTTTGAGTATTATAAGTGTAAATACGTAAGTTTAGGTATTAGATATGTAAATACATAAGCATTGAGGGGATATGTATGTAAATGCCCACTTTTTCATATTGTTATACTCTATGTATATACTTAAAAGAGTAAAATTCAACCTAGCATGGACTGTAAAATTTTTTATATGGTTGAGAAAAAAAAATTAATGTAAATCATTTACTTTAAATTAATTCAAATGACTGAATTGGTGGTGTGACATTTTATTTGATTTGGTTGAACATGCGATCAAATATGATCAAAATATCACAAAAAACTCTTGTACATGGTAAATGAGGCTTCAAGTTGAGTCCTAGAGACATGCATAATTGAAATAATGTTGCCATTATCTATGAAATACCTGAGTCCACCAAGTCATCCAACAACTTCCCCAATCTTTGGGTTCTTGCAAACACCACATTGATGATCTGTAATCACAATCATGTGCACTTATTACTCCACAAATCATATTTTGAATGTCTGGACTTCTCGTAGTAACTTCATTTTGATTATCAGATCAATTCATGAATCATTTATCTCAACCTACTATTTTAAAAAAAGAATTTGATCGGTGTTAGTTAAAATCTTTAGGAAACTTCAACATTTAATCAATTGAAAAGGAAATATAAATTTTTTTTAGCAAATTAAAGACCGCACTCAATCGATTTAATTAAACAAAATAATTAGAAAGAAAGAACATTATAAAGATATAAGTTGAAAGCAAAACAAAGATTTTAAAATCAAGTCTAATTACTTAGAGGTTGACAATAATTGCTTTTGTTTTTTGTAATGTAATTGAAATTATTTGATTAGATGATGCTTTAGATTTTTCTCATTTTAGAAATTATCATATCAAATTTCTTATATTTCTTTTATGACAATTTAAGAAAAAAATACATACTACAATAAATAAGTAATTAAACTTATTTTCTTCATCATTATTTTTTATTGCATGAGAAAAAGGGGTTTTATTTTTTTTGCATCACTTTTAAGTGTCATAACTATAACATGATTTTTTTTTTTATTTTTTAAATATATTTGATGGTATTTAATTATAAATTAACTTAAAAAATTTAGACATGGGCAATATATTGATTTAGATATATCAAATATATTTACAGGCATTAAATGATCTCCATCTCAGCCAATTATAATCAAGCCAAGTATTAAATTGAACATAAAATTATAATATATAATAAATTTTTTTCTTTTCTTTTTAATTTTTTTTGCTACCATTTTACTATGTTTTTAAAGGAATTTTGCAGCAGGGCTTACTTTTTTGCAATTAGAGCTCTGAACTATGTTAGTATAGGAGAAGTGCTTATCTAATTTAGTGGGCTGACTATGAGGCCCATTTTTTTGTGAATATAACTCTTGTTTGCGATTGAGGATGATGGGCCAGGCTTCAGTGCTTTTGGACAAGCTTAAATACATATAAATATGGTAAGAATTAAGCACATAATCATAATTTAGCTTTGTTTGGCGCAACTGCAGTTTTTCATCTTTTCAGCTGCAGCTGTACTTCCCCAGGAAGCTACTGCGGGAAAACTGCTGAGCGGAAGCTGACTGTTTGGTTGTTGCAGCTGTGTGAGAATAGTTGTGGGGCAGCTGTTTAAGAAAAAAAAAAAGGTCATTCTGCCCTTGTTTCTAAAACCAGTTCTTATAAATTTCAAATTTCTTTCACAAAGAAAGGTTAAAGGATTTCAACATGCCTTTACATTCTTATTATTCAATTCTTCATAAAAAGTTGCATAATCTAACACCTAAATTTTATGTTAACAAAAGAAATCATTAATACATTTTATGTACATACATATACATAAGAAAAGAAATTTGTCTAGTTTGTATTTAAATCTTTTAATTACCCTAAACCGAATATATGCATGTATCACCCACTACTTCTGCGATGTTTAATCACTAATAGTCGGCTCAGATTCACATTATGTATATGTTTGATTGAAAGATCACTAACTTAAATTCTATTTTCTACCTGCTTCAGATCAAGTTTCAGAAAGTAACATTCATAAGATCTTCAATACTTTTATTCACTGCGCATCTTCTTCTCATCCATTTAAATGCTAAATTTAAAAATAAGAAGAAAGGCAACGGGTCAACTTAGAAGATTGTCGAATTGAGTCCAGGATTTGAGTCCAATCGGAAGATAGAGTCGATTGATGCTTACTAAACAGTTTCCAGAGAGTAATTGTAAGCTGAGAAATCCCCATGACTTGACCAACATCAATAATAAGAACTAAGAAGGAACATGTTCGTCCATAGAGCAATTAGAACAGGTGGCGGGTTTCAGAAGAATGATTCACCTACCCTGCGAAAACCATCAGCACGAGAAGAGTCGGAGCCGGAAAGGATGGTAAGGGAAGCGAGAGCTGGAATGAATGAACCGAGAGAGAAGACGACAAACAAAAACAGAAGGAGGGGCTTCTAGATTCCTCGGCAGGCCATCGCCGGGGAAGGTGCTCACCTGCTGCTCGAATAGGGAGTTCTACACTAGTTTGTTGGGCTAGACCAGCAAGACCGCCGGGTCGGTTCGTGTCTATGGCAGATGAGTCGAAGGTAGCGGGGCAACAAATAAAAAACGCAACCCTCGAATGCAGGCCGTGGAGTTGAACTCCCAGCCCGTGTTTAATTGAAAACCACGGACGCACGGGCCACGAAGTCTCACCTCAGAACGACAGCGCTCCCAAACGGACCCTTAGTCCCGACAACCGTCAAACTTGAACTTGACTATAAACTGAAGATTCAAATTGTCTTGAAAAGCAATTATAATCAAAATATATTTTTTATATATATTTTTACTTCATAAATAATATTTTAAATTTAGAGGCTATCAAATATTCTTATTTAGTCATTTATTTTTTCTATTAAATACAGAACCAAATAGAAATTCTATAATATATATCTTTTTATTTCTAAATTTTTGTAAGGGAGTAAGAAATTGCTTTTCTATCCAAATCCTGGACACTGAATTCTGGACACTGATAGATCCTACCCTTCAAAAGTTAAAAAAAAAAATACTCTTTTTAAGTTGTAAGTTTTAGAAAGTGAATACGCACCTGTCATGTAAAGGAAATGTATACGTATGTACATAAAAATTAAAATTTGGGTGCTAGATATGTAAATACATAGGAATTGAGTGGTATATTTCAAATTCATATTACTTTACAGCATTTACAAGAATACCACATAATTCTTTGTATTTATATATTTAATGTCTAAACTTTTTATTTAAATGCAAATATTCAAATCCTTAATATTACGCTAACAATATCTTTATATATATCTTTATATATATGTTTATGATATAAAAATGTTATAAATATAAATATTAAGGTTTGGATGTAAATATATAAAAATTATCTGAAACGTATGTAAATTTTTCTATTTTAAGTTTGGGTCCACGTGCTCGTACAAAAGCCCATGTGCTGGGCCTGGATGCGAACAAAATTGAAATGTCAGCCACGCTGCTCCTCTTAATTAGGATAAGTAGACAGCTTAGTCTTAGCCTCCCTGACACTGACAGATCTACAGCTTAGTCCTGCCATGCCCTACTTTGATAAGTTTTCATGTCAACCAATTTGAGAGTTCTCATGTGGCTCTCATGTGGGAAAATGTTTAACTCATACGTGGGACTCTGTAATATATTATTATGTGTGTTATATTGGACTCATTTAGAAAAATATTAAAGTAAAATTTATTAGAGGATTATTGGGGGATTATTAGGGTAATAAATTCATTAAAGCCACAATAATCCTTCAATAACCCCCAATAACCTCTGAGGTTTCACTTCAATAACCCATTGTAATAACCCTCAAATGACCTCCCAATAACCTCTGAAGCAGCAATAACCCCTCAATAATCCCCCAATAACCCTAGCAATAGCCCCCAGATAACCCCTCAATAACCTCCGATGCTGCAATAACTTCTCAGTAACCCCTCAATAATCCCCGCGGTTTCACTCCAATAATTCACTGTAATATCCCCTACAATAACCCCCAAATAAACCCCTAATAACCTCCGCGGTTCTACTTCAATAACCGCAATAACCCTGTAATAACCACACGTGGTTCCTCTTCAATAACTCGCAATAACCCCCTAATAACCTTCACGATTTCACTTTAATAACTTTTCAATAACTTCCACGATGTAACATAGTTGACGACATATTACTAGAAATCTACACGCAGGGTTGCTTCCGAATTCTGTTATGTAGTTCTTCTAGATGAGTTCAACTATTTCTCCTAGAAAAGTGAACGAGTGGACGAGTTCAACTGTTCTTCTATATGAGTTCAAATATTCTCCATGACAAGTTCAATAGGTTTTTTTTTTTTTTTTGGGCAAACTCAGCTTTTTGGAACCATTTAGTTTTAAGGGATATAAGGCATAGGGCAGATGAGGTTGATGTTAAGTTACAATAGAAATTTGTATTTTCCTCTTACTCTCAATCTCTTATGGTTAATTAGCACAAATCATTCATCATTTTGCTTCTTCGACTCTGTTTTTTTTAGCAGAGAAGCACCAAATTCAATCAAAGAGAAGCAATCAATTTCAGCATTATCGGAATTAGGGATGACATCAAAGGAGATTTTTCACCCGCAAGATAGATTAATTTTATATCTAGTAGTTATGACTCATGACCATTAATGATTTAAACTTTAGAGTAATACTTACAAAATTATGTTCACAGTCAAAGATATGGTTTATTTATAATGTTCCTTAATCATATATGATTCAATTAAAAAAACGAAGTATAATATTTTACTGTTAGTAAGTCATACTTTACTGCATGATTGCAGCCACATGTCACCATATAAATCTTCAAATTTCTTACGACTGCCGAATAATATCTCCTCTCTTCCTTCTCTTTTCTTAAAAGACAAGAAAGTCTTATAAATCCATAGAAATAAATCTCCCTTCTTTCTTCCCCAAACCAACAGAAATAGAATATATGGCTTCAGCAAAATTCTCGAGCTTCTTTTTCTTCCTTCTGTGCCTTTCCTACTTCTGCTTCGAGAGATGCAGATCACAAGCTCCTGCTGCAAAGACTGATCCTGTTGAAGGTATGCTGCTTTAATCATCTGCCTAACTATATCAATATATATAGACATATATATATATAGTATCGAACTGGTAAATATATACAGATTCTGTCTATGTAATAATACGACCATATATCATTAATTCATAGACATCAAACAATGCTTGACGAAGAGGGATTGAAGCTATGAGGATTGAGGATGGTCGGCTTCATCATTCTCCTTCATGAGAGGAGACTTTACGGCTAATGATTATTAGTAATTGTTAGACAATCGTTAGTGAGAAACATTAGATAACTGGCAAGTATTTCACATGTTAGGAAGGGAGATGTAGCAACTGTTAAGACATTCTTCATTGTGAGATGAACATTGATTAGGTTATGGCTAAGCAATACTAGACATTGCTTATCACACAATTATTGATGAAAAATGTATATTAGAAGCAAGCAATAATGGGTTAGTAGTTTCATCATTTTCTGATAAGACCAAATATTTGACAATTACAAAATGTATGAAAATATGTCATAATAAAATCATAATATATATGCATGAAAATGTTTTTTTCATTTTTTTAAAAATAATATTAATAATTTCATGTTGGGTGCTATGTATATAAATGCATAAGAATTGTATTGTATATATATGAATTTATTTAAATTATTTTGAGTTGAGAAAATAGAGTCTGACTTATAAATTGTATCAATAATATTATTAATGTAGTATTTCTTTTTTGGTTGGGCAGCTTGCGTGAGAGCAGGCCGCCGAGTTAGACCGTTGGCCATGCTAAACTTCTTTTAAATTATATAAACTTCAATTTACATATTTTTATCTATGATGATACTTAAAAATATGTACATACATAGCACCCAATTTATATGTATGTATGTGTGTGTGTATATATATATATATATATATATATATATATATATATATATATATATATATATATATATATATATATATATGTGGATGTACCCAACGAATGATTCGTACCTAATATTGTTTCCAATAGCACTGAGATGCAATTAACTAATGATGTGGAAGTGGCGTGGCAGCACGAGCAGTGAACACGATCATGGGTAGGTGGGGGAAGAGGGCGTCATCGTTGTGGAACATCAGTGGGGAGCTGTGTAGCGGGATCGCCATTGACTCAACCAATTTCGGCGATTTCAATCCCGCCATTAAATGCGATTGCTCCTTTCTTGACGGCACTCTCTGCCACGTTACCCAATTGTAAGCACCCTCTGACCCCTCTTTCATCAATAATTTATATCAATTTTACTACAAATTAATCATAAACATGAGCGTGGATTATATAGAAATTTTTTTAAAATTTATAATTTTCAATTAAAATTGCCTAATTTGAACTGAATATTCTTAATTAATTTTGTTTTTAGCTTTGTTTTTCGACACATAAAATCATTTATTAATTTTTTTTTCTATACATATAATAAATAATGTTAATAATCAACATATTAGTAATGTTAAGCAAATAAATTAAATAATAAATACGTATAACATGGTTTTAAAGATCGATTAGATCAGCTACAAGGGCAAAACCAAGCTATGTCTTGGGTGAGCAATTACATTTAAGTGGAATTTGTAATTTCCCTATTTCTACATTGCAAATGTGTCTGATCATAAGTAGATTTGACGGTTCAGAAGAAAATGATAGAACAAAGGTGAGCCTACTAATAGAAAACTATGAGCCCACTTATTCGACCGGCTGCAGCCATCTGAGCCAAAGCCAAAATCGATTGAGCCACAGGGTGGAAAAAAGTACGACTGAATGATTTGAATTCAATTCGTTCTTTAAAAAACAAAGCAAGTGAATATCCGAGCCAATTATTATAAGAAAGGCAACCCAACACTTTCGCCTATCTTTCGACATATCTGACCTGTCAAAGATCCAGTTCCATGATATCACCAACTATCTCACCTACGCCCCTGAGGCTCTTCATTAAGGATCAATAGTTAATAATACAACAAAAAGTCTTATGGTCATACCTTGTTCTCCCCATTGAAGAACAAACTACCTATCGGGTTACTGTGACTCGCCCTCTACCCGATAATCTTGTGTCGCTGTGCTGACAGGAGTGTCTCACCTAGGATCAAGGGTCGATAACCAATCTATATCAGCGAATTCACAAACCCCTAACCTTACCGAACCTGTCTTGTTGCACCAATCCATTAGAGTTCAACAAACTCAACAACGTCGACTGAAGCGGCCCTAACGAGCCGAAGAAAAACGAGCTCAGGCGAGAGAGCTAGAGAGTAGTCGAGCGATAGTCTCACACCTATAAAATGTCTAGAATACATTGTATGACCCCAATTACAGATAAAATTATAATATCATATTGTACTTTCTCCATAATAAATATAAATATGACACCATTTTCTGTACAAAAAAAGGTAGATACATCTAATTTTAGCCAAAAAGGTTGCGAAAAAAATAAACACAATTAATTCAATTTCTGTTCATCTAGTGTTCACTATTCTCTCTCTCTCTCTCTCTCTCTCTCTCTCTCTCGTTCTTTACTCTATTCCTTAGTGTGATTTACAAGCAAATCAGGATTCAACACTATATTAATAATAAAATTTTATATTTTTTTCTTATGTAATTTAAAATAATTTATTATACATCTACTATTTACTCTTCTCTCTTACTCTTTCTCTCGGCTCTCCATCGCTCTCTCTTTCTCCTTTCATAAGATCTATTCCCATGGGGTGTGATTTATCTCATGGTTTACGGGCAAATTATGATTCAATTCTTATACTTCTTTTGCACAATACTTAAAAGAATTAGGCATTTGATGACTTTGCCCACCCTAAAATATAATGCTTGTTCTGTCTCTAAATCAGCTTGGTTTAACTGCGAGCTAGCCCACTCGACTTATTTGCTCCAAGTCTAATTTTTTTCTTTTTTCTTTTAACGATGAAGCATTAAGAAATAACCAGAATTAGCAGTAAGTTAAGGAATTAGTGTTTCAATCCTATTCTTGATGAACCATTAAACTTTAATATTGTTTAATTATGATTTTTAAATTTTAATCAAATGATTATTAATTATAAAAATAACTAAAAATTACACCTCAAATTTCTAATTTAAAATATTTTACATCAAATTAGTAATAAAATAAAATTATTAAATCTTTATTATTCTTTTCAAAATCTTCATAAAATTTAAACATTTATTTTAATCCTTTACACAGCAAGGTGTTTGAGCTGGATGCAATTGGCACATTCCCTGAGGAGCTCAGCAACCTCACTTATCTTTGGAATCTGTACGTCATTTCCTTTCCTTTTTCATCCTAACAACTACAAATTCAGGGCCGTTTGGGGAAGTTTATTTGGTGCGGTGACGTTTTAAAAACACACATAATTTGTTTCGGTGAACTGCATTTTGGCAGCTTATGCGTTTTCAAAACGCTGAAAAATAGTATTTTCACGCCGCACCTATCTGGGTGCGGTGACAGCTTTCTGACAAAGATCTGACTTTTCCAAAAAATAAAAATTTGTAATAGTCACCGCCCCTAACTTATCAGCAGATCATTTTTAATCAGCTTATCAGCATATTATCCAATAAGTTGCAACTGCCCCAAACAGACTCTTAGTTACGTAAAATATGTGATTAAATTTTTCATTACTATAAATTCTAATCTTGAAAGAAATATAATTATATTAATTTTAAAATAAATTAATAAAATATATAGAATATATATTCTTTACCAAAATTTAAAATAAAATAAGTTACATTTGCCATGAAATGTGTTTTTTTCAATAAGAGTTACTGATTGCTTTCTGTAGAGATATAGGCCGGAACTACTTGTCAGGGCCATTGCCTGCTTTTATAGGGAACTTGTCCTCACTGCTATACCTGTAAGTCAGCAAGTCGGTTTATCTAATCTTTATTTTACATTGAGTTGTTTAGAAATTTACATACATACCACCTAATTCTGATGTATTTCTAACGCCTATAATTTATATATTATAACATTTTGTTTTGTCATAACTTATGCATGACAATATGTACTTCATATTGATTAGGTGGTAGATATGTAAATACATAAGAATTGTGTGTTATGATTGTAAATGAAAGGAGCTATACCCTTATTTCTTGATTTTCGTGATGGTTATTAATTTTATTATAAAAAAAAAAACTGTAAGTAGGAATTTTGGAACCAATGCGTTGTCTGGACCGATTCCAAAAGAGCTCGGGAATCTAAAAAAGCTCATTTCACTGTAAGAACTCTTATTTTTTACGTTTTTGTTAGATGTTTTGCTTCTAATTTCTTCTGATCTTTCATCGTATGTTATTGTTGCTGCAGAGGCATGGGGCCGAACAACTTCCATGGCACCATTCCACCAGAGCTTGGCGGCCTCAGCAGCTTGCAACAATGGTTAAATCATCATAACTTTTTAGTACAACTTCCAATAAACAGAATCAAATAAAATATTAAGTCCTCATTTTCCTAAGTTTTTGTATGACTTTAGTGATCAATGCTCAGGTACACAGATAGCAGCGGACTAAGTGGTGATCTCCCAACTTCTCTATCCAAACTTACAAACTTGCAGACTGTGTAAGTTTAATCTCCTCTGAAAACTCGAGTTTATTATAGGCAATCTGCTTCTCATCTTGTGACAGTAATTGATTCAGGTGGCTATCAGACAATAATTTTACAGGCAGAGTTCCAGACTTCATTGCAACTTGGAAAAACCTAAACGTCCTGTAAGATTCTTATCCTTTACAGCTCCATATATACATGTGTGTAAGATTTAATTAATACTGAATCTTGTTTTGATAGGAGGATGCAAGGGAACTCTTTCAGTGGTCCAATTCCTTCAAGCTTTGCCAGTCTCAGCAATCTTACTGACTTGTAAGTAATCCCCATTTTTACAAAGTACTGTAAAATTCACTGATTTTATAATGATACTGTATGCTCTATTCCCAGACGAATAGGAGACTTGAAAGATGGGAGTTCTTCACTGGCATTTATTAGTAATATTACATCTCTAAACACACTGTAAGGCTTGTGGTTTCCAATTAACAATCTCTTATTACTATTGTTAATTGTTTTTATCATATAACTATGACATTGTATGATTTAACCCCATGCAGGATCTTAAGAAATGCCATGATTTCTGATTCTCTTCCATCAAACTTTGCAAAATATACAAATTTAATGAAATTGTAGGTTTTTTTTTTCTTTTTTTATAAAATATAATGACTACTTTGATAAAAATTGATTTTTTTTTAATCTTATAAAGGGATTTGAGTTTCAACAACATTACAGGCAATGTTCTGCCGACTCTTCTCAACTTGAACTCTCTGAACATATTGTAAGAAATGCCTGCTTGCTTCAGTGTCAGAAACTTTTCGCTTAATTTCTTCATTGGTACAGGAATAATTTATGTTTTGTTCCATTATTTCCATCAACAGATTCCTTGGAAACAACAGCATAACAGGCATCTTACCGGGAACAAAGAGCTCAACACTTAAGACTATGTAATTATGCAAGTCACTCAGTACATAACTAAGTCATAAACAAAATCTAATTTATATCCTGCCCACTATATTAGCTTAGAATTTTATTTTAGCAGTGAAAAATCTAGAAATTTTATGCTTTTGATGAAATGTTAAGAGGTCATTTGGGATCACTTTTGATTTTTGTTTTTTGTATTTTTGTTCTTGTTTTTTTTAGGTTTTAATTTAAAACAAACATATTTGGTATGGTGTACATATCATGTTTAGTTGTTTCTAAAAACAATCAAAATAACATTTTAGATTTTTGAGTATTTAAAAAAAAAAAACTAATTTATTAAAAAAAAATAAAAAAAATATAAAAAATTCATTAAACAAACATGTATTTAGAATAAAAGCAAAAACCAAAATAAAAGGCAAAAAACAAAAGTGATCCTAAACAAGGCCTGACATTTTCTACTAATTATCAGTTTCATCTAACTCTCTGCAGAGATCTATCATATAATCAACTATCAGGAAGCTTTCCATCCTGGGTCAGCGAACCAGACTTGAAGCTGTAAGTCAAATTCTATTTTGTTATTTAGAAATTTCGTTTGGAATCAATTTTGTTTTAATTGCCTTTTTTTATGTATTAATTTGAAAACAAAATTTTTTTCTATCTGATTACAGTAAAGTTGTTTTTAAAAATAATCAAAATACCTAAAAGTTTTTTTTTGAGTGTTTTTAAAAACATGTTAATTTGTTTTTAGAAAAAAAAATACAGTAAAAAATATACTAAACAAATGTGTTTTAAAAAAAGTGATCCTAATTTAGCTTTCTGTAACTATCAAAATAAAAAATTAATGACAAATTTACTTGCACAAAAAATGGACATACAAGTTCAATTGTGTATTTAATTTAATGGAAATGTTTTGATCTGTATAGAAAACATAGAAAGAGGACTAATAACTATAGCATTGCACTTATTGTACGTTAAAAAATTAAGCTGCCATTTTATGCACTGAATAGTTTATAAGTTGTACAATAATAACTCATCATTGCTTGTGTTATAAAGTAGAGAGAATCGTAAAGAAATGCATTTTTACCATCTTCCCGTCTTAGTTCAAGCACCTGTTCCTTTAAAGATGCAAGAGGAGAAAAATAAAAAATATACAATAAAGATTAATATTCCTCAATTATGAAGATATATAATAATAAGCACTGCAAATTCCTAAAAATTTAATGTGGCACAGAAAATATGAGCTTGCCTGTGGAGATAATAATGATCACTGATGAAATAGTCAACAAGAATGCGAACTATAGGTGAGTAGAGAGTGGTGTTAATCAGATGAAAAGAAACTGCAATGTGGTCAGTGTTCAAGGAGGAATTTATAAAATCCTTGAACGAATGTATTGATAAATAGTAATTGATGGAGTTTAAAATGTAGAGCATCAAAAAAGAATAGGAAGATTTACATTCATACCACACACTGTATTTATATATCTAACACCTAAAACTTCAATTTTTACGTATGTTATGGTATGACTCATATATCATATAAGGACAGACGCTGGATTGAAGCGGAGCGGAAGAATCTATCCAAATTGGGAAGTTACGTGGGTTGGGGTGCGGGAGCAAAGCCCCACGGTATGGTACAGGGGTAATGTTGTAATTACATATTGTGTCTAGGATTTACTCCTGGGGTTATAAATAGGTCTGTTAGTAACCCCATGAGGTATTCTCTATTTTGTATCATCTTTTCTGAATATTGAAAGGAACTCGCCGCTCTACTAACCACATGAGGCATCCTCTATTCTGTATCCTCTTTTCTAAATATTAAAAGGAACTCGCCGCTCTGCTCCCGAGGACGTAGGCATCTTTGCCGAACCTCGTTAAATCTCTGTGTTCTTCTGGATTTGTGTCGATTATTATTTACTTCGCCCTAATTTTCTCTAACAACGTACATAACACTTCATCTATGCATGATACGGCCGGTGTATTTCATATTTTGAAAGTTGAAATCGTGTCATTTTTTATTTGATAATAAGTATTTGGTTGGTATAAATGCAAAAAGTAAAGTTTAGGTGTTAGACATGTAATATATGGGTATTGGGTGGTATGTAAATGCCCCAAAGAATTATTGTTGTCAACAAGCCAACATAGTAACGATAAATTTAATTGGCATTATTACCAACGAAGAACTCAGTAGTTCATAGAGATGAACTCATCTTTGAAGGGGAAAAGAAAAAAAAATATCTATGAGAAGTAAAGGAAGCCAAGTGCTCTAATTGTTGACAATGAAGATCGAAAACTTTGAGAAGAGGTCAAACTAAGGGAAGGAAAAGGGATGAGTAGGTTTCCATTGTAATATGCATTACAATTTAGAGTTTCAAGGCAACCAATCTAAAGTCATAGTTGTGATACCAAGTTAGAAGAGAGGGAAAAAAGTGTCCAAATAGTCCCTGAACTCTTTATAGGGATTCATTTTAATCCCAGAGTATATAAAAATATCAATTCAATACCAGACTATTAAATGTAGGCTGAAAAAGTCATAGCAGGGACTTTTTTAGCCTCACTTAAGAGTATGAAAAGAAATTTGACATTTTTATAGACTTTGCAACTAAAATGACCCCATATAAATAGTC
>NEWO01000003.1:576183-587719 GCA_003013225.1 Phalaenopsis aphrodite | reverse complement strand
TATATATATATATATATATATATATATATATATATATAAGTAAAAGAAAAGAACCATAAAAAGCTTCATAATAATGGAGGATATCCTTGATAATGAGGAAATATAACACAATAAAATATAAAAAAATCCCACTATGTATAATTAGCATATATGATAATTTAATCCAACATTTCCTAAATCTTTCCTATAGCAGGTTTTCAGTTTCATTTCAAATAAATAGAAAACAAAAATTTACAGAGTTTTTTTTTTTCATGATGATAGGAACTTGGTCGCCAACAATTTTTTCCTAGACAATTCTAATAACAGGTAACTCCTCTCGTGCACTGTCATCTGTGAAGCCTGAATTTCATTTAGATTCAGACCTGAAACTCGAAATTTTATCTATAATTTCACTTCCAGTGTCTTACCTTCAGGATTGGAGTGTCTTCAAAGAGACTTACCATGCTTCCGCGGCTCACCAGTATGTAAGTCATCCTTCAAATTTTCGTGCATTTTTGTCCTCATGAACAACAAACATATTGTAGAAAACAATCTATTAAGTATTTTTAAACTAGCAGATTCTCAGTTTGGAATAAAGTGTGGTGGAAGTGCAAGCTTGACAAGTTCTGATGGAACTAATTATGAGAAGGATAATGCTAATCTCAGTACAGCATCTTATTATGTGACTGATCCTTACAAATGGGCAGTAAGCAACACTGGAAGCTTTGCAGGTGCCTCAAATCCTGATACAAATTATATAATTAGTTCTCAGACCATATCACAGAACACACTGGATTCAGAGCTGTTTCAGACTGCAAGGATGTCACCTTCCTCATTAAGATATTATGGTTTGGGGCTTGAAAATGGAAACTATACAATAAAACTACAGTTTTCTGAGATTGGGTTAGTAGATCCACCAACTTGGAAGAGCTTAGGAAGAAGGGTTTTTGACATTTATATACAGGTAAATAATTATGTTCGAGTACTGTCAGATTTATATTTTTTAAGTCTGGGGGTGGGGAGGGGGTAATATAATAACATTATATATTGAAACTTGTGCACATGAAACCAGAATATAGCAACATTACAATTAATTGAGTATTTTAGTTAATTTTCTTGTTGTCAAGTTGTTAACATCATATCTAATATATAATTTCAGGGAATGCTCAAGGAGAAGGACTTTGATATGAGAAAGGAAGCTGGAGGGAAATCTTTTAAAGTAGTATTGAAGCAGTACCAAGCTCCTGTAACAAACAACTTCCTAGAAATACATTTATTTTGGGCAGGAAAGGGTACAAGTTTTATTCCTAGTCAAGGCTACTATGGTCCATCCATTTCCGCAATCAGCGTATCTCCTTATGGTATGAATTTTCATATGATCTAGTAGGTGAAATTTCCCCAAAGCTATCTTACCATTATCTAATTTTACAGATTTCACCCCATCTGTCAGCAACAAAGCCCCAAATTCCTCTTCATCAAGTAACAAAACAGGCTTAGTAGTAGGGATTGTAGTTGGTGTTGTTGCACTGGGGCTCGTCATTTTTGCAATATTTGTGTGTAGACATAAGCAAAAAAAACTTAAGAAAGATGAAGAAGGTAAGTTTCTTAAAGGATTATGGAAAATTTTCAGTCTGTATAAAAAATTGTTTATATTATCATTTTTGAAATTGCCTAAGTTAATTCTGATTCTCAATATGCCAAAAAATACAGAGTTGTTAGGAATGAGTATCAGACCAAACACATTCAGCTATGCTGAATTGAGAACAGCCACTGAGGATTTCAACCAGTCGAATTTTCTAGGCGAGGGAGGATTTGGGCCTGTGTACAAGGTTTGCTTTTGCCTATATTTGAAAACATTAAATTTTATTTTAACCAAAAGTTTACCTTAAAATAGTTTATTTTTACAACCTTTTTAATCTTCTCTAGAAGTATAATGGAAGTATATAGTGCACTTCTTACTCAAAGCTATATAATCACAATATCAATGCTAATCAACTAATTTGGTACAAATAACTTATAACCCTCGTAGAAAATGTAGTAAAAAGTGTTAACTTGCTTCATCCAAAGGGTAAACTAAATGATGGAAGAATGGTGGCTGTGAAGCAACTCTCAGTCGCATCTCACCAAGGGAAGATTCAATTCATGGCAGAAATAGCAACTATATCAGCAGTCCAACACCGTAATCTCGTTAAGTTGTATGGTTGCTGCATTGAGGGAGACAAGAGGCTGTTGGTTTATGAGTATTTGGAAAATAAGAGCTTGGATAAAGCTATTTTCGGTATGTTCTAACATAACCAGAAGCTCATAGCAGAAGCTTCAAGTATTCCTGCATCTCATTGGTCTCATTTTGCAGGAAAAAGCGGTTTGCAACTTGATTGGGAAACACGCTTTGAGATTTGTGTGGGAGCAGCAAGAGGTTTAGCTTATCTTCACGAGGATTCGAGTGTGAGAATTGTTCACAGGGATGTTAAATCCAGCAACATTCTATTAGATTGTAATCTTAATCCAAAGATATCAGATTTTGGTTTGGCTAAGCTTTATGATGACAAGAAGACTCACATCAGCACTAGAGTTGCAGGCACGATGTGCGTGGAGATATCATTTTTTACAAATTTTTCAAACATTATTTAGTTTCAGCAACATTTATAATTCATTGTTGTGATATTTGCAGAGGTTATCTTGCACCTGAATATGCTATGAGAGGGCATCTAACCGAGAAGGCTGATGTGTTTGGTTTTGGAGTTGTCGCTCTTGAAATTGTTAGCGGTAGGCCTAATTCAGATCCTACCCTTGAGGATGAGAAAGTCTACTTGCTTGATTGGGTACGCAACGATTTCTGCAATTGATCATTTCCTCTATAAATTAAGAACCAAACAAAAATGTATGCCATTCGATCTAGATAAACACAGATTCAATGACGAGTTAATTCATAAAAATACCAAGAAATTGAAGATTAAGATAGCCGCCTTCACAAACACTAAGAAGGAAAACCCTAATTTCAATAACTGAAGGAAATTGTAACACACCCTAAACATGACACAAAATCAGTACCTTACATGTCTTCTTGATTCTTATATTTCAGGCTTGGCGTTTATACGAACAGAAGCATGAACTGGAGATGGTGGATTCCAGTTTATCGTCATACAATAGAGATGAAGCCACCCGAGTGATCGGCGTTGCTCTTCAATGCATCCAGGCATCGCCGACATTACGGCCGCCGATGTCGAGAGTGGTGGCTATGCTGGCCGGAGATATCGAGGTTAGCGAGGTCACCACAAGGCCGAGCTATCTAATAGAATGGCAGTTCAACGATATAAGCAGCAATTTTGCAGATGGCGAATTTTCGAGATCAACAGATACAAGAGCAACAAATAGCCGAGGTTTTGAGTCATCAGATCCCAATACTGAAATTAATTTAGATAAAAATCCTTCAAATGATGCGCCTTTAAGGCACAACGGCTCCATTGGAGAAGGAAGGTGATCTTTGTTTCTCCATGGAAAATCAATATTCATCATTTAATGCAATGATGATGAGATTGTTGAAGAAACAGTGAAAGAAGGTCATTCTTTTTCTTAACTTTAATTCAATCATACATCTTAAATTGAAGAATCGCGATGATTTGTAAGATTTTTTTTTATATGAAATATTAAGTATTATTGTGTTGAATAATTTAGATTATATTTTAGAGTTTTTATGTAAAAAAAAATTCCTATTGAATCAATAAAAATATCAAAACTTAAACACACACATGCCAATCACCTGCGGTCACGTCACCATACGCATCATCAGCGGGCGATGTGGCCGTCGGTTGTTGACTGTCCAGACGTCTGGACGAAATATTTTCTCCACACATATACATATTAGGTGCTATAATTCCTCTTCTTATAGGAAGAGAAATTTCAGTATGTTTACTTCTTGCTAGGATCTAACACACATACACATATAAATGATAATTGCAAGAGAGATTTAAATTTGTAGGCGAAAGTTTTAGTAAAAATGCATCATGAAACCCAAACTAGCTAAAATGTTCCACTACATAAATATCTGACAAACTTTTCTTTATTTTTTTCTAAATTAAAGAAGATGTAATTACAAAATTGGGAACATCGATATGATCTCATGTCTTTATAGTAGAGACGTTGAGGCAGTAATAGAAGGTTAAAAAGGAGTAACAGTGATGATGGTTAGACAATGGCATACGAGTGGCGATGGTTATAGAAAATTGTTCAAGCAATGACAATAAGATGATAATGATGAAGTAATAGTAATTGGGCTACCATAGCCAAACTATATTGGTTAGATAATGCTGGCCAAGTAATTACAATCCAACAATGATGATTAAGTGATAGTATTCAAGCATGGAAATTGAGACAGATGACAATTGTTGTTGGCAGTCAACATCATGCATCGAACAAGATTCTAGAGTTCCTTAAATCTATAAGCTCTATCCTCATTTAGACCTAGATTTATGTCTTTTCACGTGATGAATGAAGATTTTCTTATAATTTTTCGGAGTGGCATTGTACTAATTCTAACAATAATTTTTAAAAGACTTCATTAGATGACACATATTAATTATCATGATCATATGAAATTCCTTTAATATTTAGGTTCCTAAATGACTTCAAACTTGAGTGTTCTTATGCTTTCTAGATTTATTTCATCTAGACATTCATTTTGAATATAGTTATACAATATTATAAAATATTTAATATTACAATTAATGTCATAAAGTTTTAAACTATACATTAAGTACTTGATTTGAGCGCATTCTTACATAGAAGTCATGTAGTTTCCATTCCATGATATCTTATAAGGTGCTATAATCTATAAGTGCTTTAAAATTTTTCTTCATATAAAAATACTCTCAGTTGATAAACCTCTCAAAACATTTTTGGTTAATGTATGCAATACTTATAACATTCAGTTTCACATTAAAGATCATAAACTGAGCTAGAGTTAGATGGTAGGCTAATCTTCATAAACCATAGAGTTAACTAACTTATGGCTCTATGAGTACGAGCTAAGTGTGTGTACTAAGTTTTAATTTTTTAATTTTTTTTTTAAGGGAAAGACTGAAGGTTATTGGAGGAGCCCCGAGCATCCTTAGGTATGTTAAATATTCGAGTTCCACACCCTATATACGCAGAGATTCGAACCCGTGACCTGAGAGGACTTGTGATTTTTGGAGAGGCTGCTCTACCAGCAGACCACGGTACTCTCACAAATGTGTGTACTACGTATAATTTATTCGAAATAATAGATTGATTAATATTATGCTCAACATGGTATGTTAGGCTTAACTTATATAATTAAAGTTAAACTTAACATAGCAAGACAAAAGATTAATCGATAGGGATTCTAGATGTAGTTTGTATATAACAGATGCAATATAAAAATAATTATAAATATTAAGGGATAATTACATGCCGACCATCCAAATCATTGATATTTACAAATTAACACCCAAGTGATTTTTTGTACTACCAAATCGTTATTTTTACGTGTCACGATCAAACTATTGAGAATTTGATAAAAATTAAAAATATGGGTTGGGGTTTTACACAAAATTTGATATTTCGGCAACAACTTGAAAAATGAATGAAAATGACTTGGTTGATCTGTACATATGAAGTATCGGGTGGCCGTGCGAACGTCGAGCTGCGTCCGTGCGACGGCCGTGATGCAGTAAGTCTCTTTTATAGAGGATACAAATAAATAAAATTAAAAGGCAAAATTATTCATAATTAAACAAAAACTATAAATAAAACAAATACATCTCGACTATAACGCGCGCTGGTGACATTAAAATCGAACAACCAATAGATATCTTCTTACCATCTCCATCACCTGTCATTATTACCATAAAATTTATTGTACGTGTGCTTTATGATCACATAATTTCTACTTGAGGGAAATAGTTTACTAAAAAAATCTTCATTCATAGACTGAATTATCTTAACTGATCAAAACATCCGAGTCTTTTCATTATTAGATTTTTATCATGAGAACGCATCTCTTTTATATATGTGTTTTAGGATAAATAACTTATCTTAAAACGCGGCCCGCGAGTTGGCAGCGGGGTTCGATCCACGAATTGCATTTAGTGTAAAAATGGAATCACATTTTCGGATAAGCAGTCAAAACACTTGAACCAAACAATGCCACTGCATTTTTAAAAATGCCCCCACATTTATAAGCTGCCCAAACAGACATATCGATCTATGTGCAATACAAAGGTATAAAGCCCGTACCTACAATCATAAGTTATCCAACACATACCATTCATGAAATAATAATGGCTGAGATAATTACCTTTTGAAACAAACAAAAAATTATATTATTGAATATTTATAAATATCTTGATGCTCAACATAAATCATGTTATTATTATAAATTAAGGTATTGGGCATTCCTTATTTGCTTTCATTTTTTTAAGTGACATTTACATGCATACCATCTAATTCCTATGTATTTATGTACCCAACAATTAAACTTTATTAAATTTAAATCATCAAAATTGTATTTAAAATAATAGTAATAAATTTATTTAATAATTAATTTGTCATAATTTATATATTCAAAATGTTATTTAAATTTATACCGCTGAATTAAAAATAATCATTAATACTAAATATTTTTAATTAATATTTTAACTTAAATTAAATAATTATTTTCTTTAAATTTAATTGCTAACATTAAAAATTAAAAGTTTATAAAAGTTAAATTTAATAATACAATTTGAATTAAATTAATACAAATCATAAATTTTAATGTCGTGATATAAATTTAAACTGCACATTTTGGATATATAAAATTTGATTAATTAATTAAAAAAATTACTATTGTTTTAAATAATTTTTTTACTGATTTAAATTTAATAGAATTTAATTGTTGTATATATTGGTACGTATTAAATGGTATGTACAAAAAAGGTTGCGTTGGCACACGGTCGCCCGACTTGGCGATTGTGTCGAATTACAAACTTTATTTTTCGAAATAGTAATGAAACTGATTGAATAATATTATTTTTTCAAGTTATAATTTTTTTAATTATATTTTACGATAAAAAATAAAACTGCTAACAACTTTAGAACTCGAAAAAAATGTGTCACTTATTGGAGAAAAATTTGAGTACGTAAGACGTTTGCTGAGCTGCGTGCATCGGAGATTATTCAGAAGGTATTTGGGGTTATAAATAGGTTACAGAGATATTACAAAAAAATATAACGCGAATATAACTTTTCAATAATCTCTAAATAATCTCCCTTGTACACAACTTTGCAAACGATTTTACGCACACAAATTTTTCTCCACTGACTGTGACATCTGTTGCTGCTGATTCGACTGAAAGCTCAACAAAGGAAAATATCCGCATAATTCCAAGATTTGGGCCACTAATTAATATGATGTTGAAAATTCTGCGTTGAATAGTCTTATATATTTGGAAGGGGAGCAAAATCTGGTCCAGTATTTTGACGTGGCATATGATCATTCCGTACATTAAAAATTATTATGAAATTGCAGGTTCATGATCTGACGTGGCATATGATCATTCCGTACATTAAATTTTAATACTAAACTAAAAAAATAAAAAAAAATTAAGGATAGTGTATAAATGAGCCGAACTTAACAAATAATATCGTTCTTTTTCACCTCATTTATATTTCAAACAAAAAAAAAAAAAATTGTTCGTGTTCGACTCTCTTGCTTAATGAGTCGAACACGAGTTGTTCGCGAACAAAGATTCATTTTAACAAGCCNATCCAAGCATGCACATAAGCACTAATCCTTCAACTGATGCGCTTTTAACTTTCACCTCTATGGAGGAAGGAAGGTGATCTCTTTCCTCCCAGGCAAAACAAAGGGGCATTTACATACATACCATCCAATTCTTATGTATTTACATCTCTAAAAACTAAACTTTAATTTTACATTTATAATACCCATATCTCTCATATCACATAAAAAATACCACCATTTAACTTTTAAAAGTGAAATAAATTTTACATTTAACGTACACAAATTTTTCTCCACTGATTGTGATATCGGTTGCAGCTGACTCGACTGAAAGCTCAACAAAGGAAAATATCAGCATAATTCCATGATATGGGCCATTAATTAATATGATGTTGAAAATTCTGCGTTGAATAGTCTTATATAGTTGAAAGGGGAGAAAAATCAGGTCCAGTATTTTGACGAAAAAAAATGTTAATTATGATATTTTTATGAAATAATTAACTTTAATTAAGTAAGAATAAAACATATAAATTTTGAATTAAGTTAATTAATGACATAATCTATATGATTATTTTAACGTTTGCACGTTTATAAAAGTTTTAAAATATGTAACGGTGTTTAAGTCCGAGGTTAATGTATCTTGACCTTTTCCTTTATTTTATTTTCAGTCCCATCACATCAAGGATATTTAATGGAAAAATTTGCTAAGGATAGCTTAATCTAATATTTATTCAATTTAGTTTAATATCTATATAATACAAATTGTTAAGTACCTCAGTCTCAACAATTTAACGTTTTGACCCTCTTGAAATATCTGTTTTGTTCCTCCTGAAATACAATTTTACCCTTTTGTTAATTACCCTAGCCTCTCCAACTTTGAAAAAATTATTGCATACGAGCACCGCATGCAGAGAACATTGGGTGTCCGATCTACACTGAGGTGCAATCAAATTGTTTTTGTTTAGAAAAATAAAAGAATTTAAAGTGAGATCCACCGAAATACATCATAACTGTAGATCACCGTGATCTACGGTGTAGATCTGACATCGCATGTATCTCTGCATGCACTGTTCGTATGCAATAATTTTCCCAATTTTAGGCCTAGAGAGACAGTGCTCCCCTCTTCAAATAAGAGGTTGGATCTGCCCCAACTCAAAATAAATTTAATCATTTTAAAATTTCGTATTAATTAAAAGAGGCTTTTATGTATTTACACATTTAATAACTAAATTTAGAAAAATTATTTAAACCACCAAATTTTTTTATATCACCCAAAAATATCATTAATTAAATTTTTCTTTTTAAAAAATACACCTTTTATGCTTAAGTAGGATGGCATGTATCTAAAAATTAAAATTTAGGTGTTTCATATATATATATATATATATGTAAATAAATAGGAATTGAGTGGTATATATGTAATTATTCCTACTTAAAATTATATCATGACATTCTAATATTAATTTCTTATAGATGCTAAGTATAAAATTTTAGCGTCATTTTCCAAATTAAAAAAAAAAAAAATTATGTCAGCAGCCACGCAATGAAGGCAAAAGCTTTTTATAATGGTACACATAAATTGATGTAATTATTTAAAGGGTTTTGGTAAGTACATAATAAATTAATAATAATAAGATTATAATGCTCTAAGACTTAGAGGATGGCCACAAATGTTATTATGAAATTGCAGGTTCATGATCTGACGTGGCATATGATCATTCCGTACATTAAATTTTAATACTACTAAAAAAAAAATTTAAAGATAATTTATAAATGAGCCGAACACGAGCTGAGCCCAACTCGTTAAAAGATAATATCGTTTTTTTTACCTCATTTATATTTCAAACAAAAAAAAAAATTGTTCGTGTTCGACTCTCTTGCTTAATGAGTCGAACACGAGTTGTTCGCGAACAAAGATTCATTTTAACAAGCCTAGTCAAGTATGCAACCATTAGAGGTGCAAACGGTTGAGCTTGAGCAAGCTCAGACTTGACCTGTTAAAAAATATCATTATTCGTGTTCAGCTTATTTATATATGGAGCTTAAAATTTTTTTTCATGTCTGATTTGTTTGCTTGTTGAGTTGAACACGAGCTGTTCAAGAACAATGAGCTACGTTGACAGTTTTAGTCACATGGTTGAAAAATATTAAGGATAGGACAAAATTTAAATCTTGTTACTTATATTAAAAAAATTATTTAAATAGAATTTAATGTATTTTTATTGCTATTTTCAATTAATAATTTTAATCTATTATAAATCTTTGTAGCATTGTAGTCAATTAAATAACAAAAAAATTAAATCTTTGTAGCCTTGTAGTCAATATATATAATTTAATTATTTCTAGCAAAAACTAGTCAAATATGAACGGACAAAATTTTGTTCGTTTTCGGCTATTTGTTCGTGTTCGGCTCATTTGCTATTTGCAAATAACGATCCATTTTGAAAGCTTTATTTGTTTCTTTTCTTTTGAATTTTATTCCGCTTCGGAATTATGGAACGGTAGCATGTTAGAATGGAAAAAATATTCCATACGGATCGGACACCGCACGCATCTTGCGTGCGGTGTCCGATCCGGACCGTAAATCACCTGATTTACGTTTAGGATGTATTTCGGTGGGCCCAACCTATAATTTTTTTTAATTAAAAAAAAACTGAAATAATCCTGACTGTAGATCACCGTGATCTACGGTCAGGATTGGATGCATGTGGTGTCCGTACGCAATGATTTCTCGTTAGAATGGGTTCATTTTCTGTCCATCCAGTATGCATTTTTTTTTTCAGAATTTCTATGTATGAAATTATCTGAAAATGTAAATATTCTTAATTTAGGAGAATTTTTATTATTTAAAGAAATATAATTGAAATTTTATTTTTGACAAAATTAACTTCAATAAGGGATCCAAGGACTGCTCATGTGAGTCATTGTAGGGGTGTCAAAAATTGACCCAACAAGCCACACTACTCGAACCCAACACCAAAAACTCTGGGTTTGGGTTGATCTGAATATTTCTCGAGTTGGGTTCGGGTTAGAGAATTCGACTCATTTATTATTTGGGTCGAGTTCAGGTTGACTCAATACATGTTGGGTTACTTTTGGGTCGGACCTGAACCCGACCCGCTGACCCAAATTAACATATCTAGGTGTCAAAACTTAACCAAACACACCAATACAACTCGAACTCTACTCGAAAATTCTGGGTTTGGGTTGACCCAAATATTTTTCAAATCGAAGAATTCGGTCAGTTTATTATTTGGATCAGGTTTGGGTTGATCTAATTCAGGTCGGGTCATTTTCAGGTCAAACCCTAACCCGACTCGTCGGCCCGAATTAACACCCGCAGTCATTTGAAACTGGTTTAGATTTGAATGGGTTTGAACCTAATTTGAACAAGATTCAAACTAAATTTCAAATGTTATTTTGAATCTAATTATAATACCATGTACTTTAATCCAAATAATCTAAATACCAAGAAAACTCTTTCAATCCCCTCTCTCTCCCGTTGAACCAAGAGAGCAAGAGCCTTCGAATTTGAACATTTTTTCTTTTGAGAATCTGTGTGAATTTAGTTGCAAACTTACACAAACTACATATACAGGATCTTGAACAAGGGATATTTTAAGTTGAAAGACGAAACCACTAGGCCAATGTGACTCGCATATTCAAATATTGAACATTGATTCAAAAGTGGAAAGATGAGAGACTCTTCTTATTACCACCTCTAAGAAAATACCAACCCAAATCAATTTTAGTGGCCTCCAAGCTCTTTTTGCATGGTATTATTGTCGTTTTAATTAAGACCAGGCCTTTTTCACC